>JAABOM020000103.1:4040099-4076479 GCA_011800125.2 Solanum clarkiae
TTACAGTAAAGGTAAAGTGATATAAAGGACATAAAGTACATGATTCCATAGTATAACTAAGGGTGGTCCCTGATCTTATCCAGATGCATGGTTTTGTTTGAGTTATTACTTTATATACAGTATATTCTGCCTTACATACTCAGTACATTACCCCGTGCTGACGTACCTTATGGGGGACCTGCATTTCATGCTGCAGGTACAAGTGTTAGTAAATCTCCGTAGTAGGAGTACAGGCTATTCAGCTGCGGTCATCAAGCTCTAGGTTGCTTCAGGGCTTTGTACATGTCTAGAGCTTACGTGTTTTTATTGCATAGTTTGTTGAGGCGGGGCCTGTCCCGACCCTTATCAGATGTTTTTCTCTATTTAGAGGCTTTGTAGACCATGTAAAGCACAGTGAAGTCATGTCTCGTACTTTAGATACCGTGGCCCCAACGGCCTAGTCATATGCATTTCCTTTTGGCTTCTTATCGCTGTTTATCTATTTTAAGGCATGCTAAAAGTAGAAACCCCTCATAATATGTATAGTAAGCGCATAGTTACAGGTTGGTTCTATCGGGACTTATAGTCAATGGGTGCCAGTTCGCCGTAACGGGACTTGGGGCGTGACAGAAGTGGTATCAGAGCGGGTCGTCCTAGGTGTCTACAAAGCCGTGTCTATGTAGAATCTTGTTCATCGATGTGTTGCGCACCATATTTATAAGCAGGAGGCTATGTGGCATTTAGGAGTTGTTACTTCTTTTCGTTCTTTAGATCGTGCCATAGAGCGAAGTGTAATAGGTTGATTGTGTCTAACTCCTGAATTGTTTTGTACAATAAGTGTGCCAGAAACAAGGGAGAATAAAGGTAAAGGGAAGGGAGTAGAGGTGGTGGTTGGTACACCCAGCTAGATGAGACAACGAGATGAGGTTCAAGAGGAGTCTTTGTCACAGACATCTCCAACTCCTCCAATTCCTAATAAACCAGAGAGAAGTAAAATTCCCCCAGAGCCACCTATTGATGCTACTGTATAGGGATTTGAGAAATGTAGTCCAGCTATTGACTCGTATAGTTGCTGGCCAAGGTTAAAGGCAGGAAGGTCCAGCCATGGGTACAGGTGGTACAAATAGGGTAGCTAGTATTAAGATACGTGATTTTCTTAATTTGGACCCTCCAACCTTCACTGGGTCAGATCCTAATGAAGACCCCCAAGACTTGATAGACCAGATTCAGTGTACTTTAGACGTTATGCACGTGGGTGGTACAGAAGCTGTGGAGTTAGCAACATACAGGCTGAAGGGTGTTGCTATATTGTGGTATGAAGCTTGGAAACAATCTAAGGGTATAGATGCACCTCCAACCACCTGGGAAGAATTGAAAGAGGCATTTCTTGACCATTATTTGCCACTAGAGATCCGAGAGACTCGTACAGATCAATTCATGAATCTCCATCAAGGGAGTATGAGTGTGAGAGAGTATAACCTTAAATTTATTCCTTGGCAAGGTATGCTCCTAATGTAGTTGAAACAATGTCAGATAGAGTTCATCGATATGTAGACAGGTTGGATATGTATCTGTTCAGAGACTGCACTATTGCTTCCTTGAACAAAGATATGGATATAGCAAGAATGCAGGCATTTACATAGAAATTGGAGGACCAGAGCCAGAGGAGAAGGATGCAAGAGTTAGAGAAGGGGCAGGCCAAAAGAGCTAGATCTACAGGGCAGTTTACACCACCCCAAAGTGATCTCAGGCCTCAGTTTTCTAATAGACCGACTAGGCCATCATCCTCCTACTCTACAGCCAGTACTCCACCACAACTTCAAGGGTCTCGAAGTAATCAGTTTGGTCAACAAGCGGAAGGCAAGGTTCCCGAACAATGGGTTATTCAACAGGACAACCAATTATTTCTAGACAGCCTTGTAAATAGTGCTCAAGGAGTCATCTGGGGATAATTCATGTTAGGACAGATGTTTGATATTTGTGTGGTATGCCAGGGCACATGATAAGGGATTGCCCAAGGAGATGTATGGGTGGTATAGCACAATCTACTGGGTCAGCTGTTGCATCATCATCATCAGTTCCTCCAATAGGTAGGGGTCAGCAAGTACCTATGGGTCATGGTAGAGGTGTTAGAGGGGCAGCTAGCTCTAACGGGGTCCAGAATCGCACTTATGCACTGGGGAGTCGGCAGAATCTGGAAGCCTCACATGATGTGGTCACAGGTACATTGTCCATCTTTTCACATAATGTATATGCATTAATTGACCCTAGTTCTACACTATCATACATCATTCTACTAGTTGCTGGGAAGTTTAAGAGAATGCCTAAATTATTAAATAAACCATTTGAGGTGTCTACACCAACTGGTGAATCTATTATGGCTAGAAGGGTTTATTATGACTGTGTAGTAACTGTTGGTGAACGTGACACATTAGCTGACCTAATTGAGCTAGAAATGGTGGAATTTGATGTTATTATGGGTATGGATTTGTTAGCTTCTTGTTATACCACCGTGGATTGCCGAACTAAGAGAGTGTACTTCCACTTTCCAAATGAGACAGTTTTGGAATGGAAGGGCAATGTTGGGGCACCAAAAGGGAAGTTTATATCTTACTTAATGGCCCGTGTTTCAGTATGACAAATGGACAACATTAGACATCCATGTTAAGGGTGTAATTTTAGCCCGTGTTTCAGTATGACAAATGGACAACATTTGTAGCCCATGATGAGTAATAAGAAGGGCGCAAGTACATTCACAATTCACTTGGTGATTTGGGCCCAAACAAAGTGAAGGAAAAAGAGAAAAGTGGGTAGCAAAGGACGATCAAATTTGAACCTAATAAGGCCCAAGTGAAAGAGAAAAATCAGTATAATATTAACTTGATAAAATAAAGATTAAAATCCAAAATAAAGTCGGCAAAATTGTTGCTTTAAAAGGGCTTACAAGTAGCACCTTCAACTCATTCTCAACATTGGAAAAAACAGATTTGCTCAAAGTATTCTCTTTACTCTTTCTTGACTTTGTAAAGTAGCTACAAGAAGCTTTTAGGATTCTTAAAGAGGCCCTCAACCTTGAAGATAAAGGTAAGTAAAGATACTTGTTGTTTAGTATGATTTCTTCATGAAAAACAAGAGACTAAGCTGATTATACTTGTGTTGTGTGTTACAAAGGTTTTTGTACACTTTTCTTATTTATTTCGAAACTTTTCTCTTCTTGGTTGGCTGGATTATGAAGTAAGATTTATTTTATTTTAATAAGGTTCAGTTCAGTAATGATGTATCAAGGTTGCTGCACTAGTTTGTTCAACGTAAACAATTGAGTTTTAGTGTGTTATCCTAAATGTATTGTTAGTAGAAATTGTGGGCTGATTGATTGAGGACTATGGTCTCACGTTCTCTACCTATTTTGAGAACTACTTTTGGAATATTTTACGACTATTTTTATGTGTAAATATGGTAGGAACAGTTTGGTTAAAGTTTGTATAGGTTTGGGATTGTTGACATTGAAATGTAGCCAAGGGACGTAATATTATGCTGCCTATTTGTATGTTGTATATAATTATGATGTGTTGTTCTTTGTGGGCTTTTGTGAGGCTGTTATGGAACTTAAACAAGTTGGACATGATATGTATATGAGAATGTGTATTAGAAAGTACGAGTAGAGGTGGAAAGGTTGAAAAAATTCTCTTAGGTTGGTAATTAAATGCGTGCTGCCTGTGCATTATTTTTTATGAGATTGGACTGAAAGGACGTGTTAATTAGCTTCTAATACTAGTTTTATCACTCACACTCTTGTTGATAAATATTTTGGGGAAAAGGGAGTTACTTCGGGGTGATAAAAAGGTCATACAACGAGGTATGTAAGGCTACTCGAGACATTACTTGACATGAAATCTAGATTCTTCCTTAGCACATTGTCATTACCCAAGCCTAAGGCCTAGATGTGACATGGAGAATGACAAGTCTGAAGACAACCCAAACAATGCTCTTGATCATAACATGCATACATCATTAGTTCCAGAAGTAAAATAAACATAAACAAGATTCAGATATAAAAAGGGAATCGGGACTAAGGGAAAATTCTTCATATACATCAAAACATAAGACAAGTTAAGCCCAATAGCATGAGTACATAATGTCCAACAATGCCTCTACATTTAGAATGTAGCAGGGCCCAAGACACTCCCTGGGCTCACCCTCATAGTAATAAGTATTCAACATGAAGAAGAGCTGCAACATAGTATAAAATAAGTAGATATTGTCCTCGTAAATTAGGACTCACCAAAGCTTGCTTCAAAGGACCAAACTAGCCACGTGGAGGAGGAGGATGATCAAATGGAACTCCGATCCTTACAAGGTGATATCATGTAGGCATAAAGTATGCATTAGTACATTTGAACGTACTAAGTATGCAGGATGTGATGCAATAAAGATATACACCAATATAATCAACATGCATAAGACATAGACAATAGGTACAATCTCAATATGTCATGTATGATTAATGGCCGAAGTAAACATGCTTGTGAAACATTTAACTAGCATAAGACATATACCATAAATGCATATGGGAGGATACTTTAACAGACATAGACCAAGAAGCTACAACTTGGAATCCAAGGCATGACACTCCCCTCAGTTAGGTGGACGGGCATGACACCCTCCGACTAGGTGAACGGGCATGACACCCCCCGGCTAGATGTGGTCTATTTTCCAAGGTAAACCAAACATGTTAAACATAATAAAGTGCACTAGATGGATCTACTAGTATAGCAAGGGTAATAAATAATCCTATGGTGGCACATAGTTTAGAGACAAAAGACTTTATATAAGGACCCCTTGAGTCGAGCCCCAATCTTAAGCCTCAATCGGTGCTAAATCAACTCCTACTAAATACTTGAAATAATCATAACATGTATAGCTTGTAAGAAACATGGAAATATGACAAGAGTAGCTCTTGAAATATGCTTGACCTCTAGTTGTGAGCCTAAATTGAACATGATAGTAAAACAATCATACATAAATCCTTGCTTTGACATGAATGGCTCACATGAGGTGAAATCTTTAAATTGGGCTTAACTTGAAACTTGTAAAATCATAGATAATTTCATGAATTTAATATATACTTGAAAGCCCATAGTCATCATGAAGTCACTTGGCTTGTAAAACATATACATAGCTTGACAATCCTTGACTTGATTTCATCAAACACTTGGTGAGCACATGATGCTTATTCAAGATCATGCAATTCAATAGTGTAACAAGATAGGCTAATCAATTTAAAATCAACCCACCAACATTATAGTAAAATCCCAAATTGGGTATCATGAAATCCATCTCCAAAGTTCATTATAGTTCATGGCTTTCATAGCTCAAATCATACATAGTCTCAATAGACAAAGATCAACTCTTAGTAGAAGCTTATGCGAAATGTATCGAAACCCTGGGTAGTAAAAAAAAGTGGGATGCTGTATTTCCAAGATCAAAAAAAGGAGATACTGGTAGAGACAGACTCTTAGTAGAAGCTTAAAATAGATATTCTTACTGTATTAAAATAAAATAATACATAGTCTCAATAGATAAAACCTCAAAATAATTTATGCTCATATTTCATAATAAGAGATACCCATAAGTAACACAACTTGGAATCATGCAAATTTTTATAAAAAGAAAGATTGGGCTCGATGGGTGAAAGTACCCAATGGATGAAACCCACATATCTAAATTTGGGGGTTCCTTGATGTAAACTTAGAGGAGGCTTGAAGCTTGGATTAAGTTCTTGAGATCCAATGTGATCTTGAAATCATTGGATTTGGATGGGAATTTTGATAAATGTTGGAGAGATTTTAGAGAGGGTTTTGAGTGATATAAAGTATAAAAATGGCTACGTGTGAGAGATTTCATGTGTAAATGGGCATGGGACCATGAACCCAATGCCCTTAGGCTGAAATGAAAAAATAAAGATAAACTAACACTGGTCCACGATGGGTCTGCGTCGTGGACCAAACATGTACAACCATAATTTTCTTAAAAATTAGAGAAAATTATTTTATGCTATGGGTCTTCTAAAATCAGGGTTTACCCATTTGCCACTCAATTTTGCCCTCGATCAAGAATATGAAGTCATATTTTTGATATCACACATGTATTTTGAGATATATCAAAATTATGATTATGGGCATTCTGACGCACATTTTGGGGCGTTTCACACATAAAGAAACTTACCAACTCCATCGTAACTAGTAACCATGTCTCCACTCCGTCACGTGTTCATATGCTACCAGACATAGTCATTTTCAAATCTACATACATACTTGGATAATAAAATACATGGGTTCTTGTTCCTAATAAAGTTCATAAGTTATTTCATCTTCTACGCATTACATTATTTGTGTAACCTACTCTTTTCGTTGTGGTATTGTCTTACATAATTATTTATATATCACATGCTATACTTATGGTCCTACAGCTCTAATTATATGACCATCAAAAGAATCGTCTCAAAACTAATTGAAAGATAAGTAAGTTGCTTATTGATAGGTAGTGTCTCGGGGGTAGAAGATTCACCTACCATGGGTCGATCCCATATTACGGAGGGTATTCCTAGGGTGAAAGAAAAGCCTATCATAGGTCGATGTCTATATGGATCTGCCACTGATTATCTAGTCATTTGCATTATATATTCTGCACAGATTATACATTAGAGAAAGGTAAAGTAATAAAAAGGACAAAAAGTACATGATTCCATAATATGACTAAAGGTGGTCTCTTATCCTTACACCAGTGCATGATTTCATTTTAGTTCTTTCTTAAAATACAATACTTCCTTCCTTACATATTCAGTACATTATCTCATATTGACGTCCCTTACAGGGGACCTACATTTCATGTTGTAGGTACAGGAGCTAGTAGATCTCCCCAATAGGAGTACAAGATATCCAACTGTTGTTAGTGAGCTCTAGGTTACATCGGGGCTTTATGTATCTTGAGCTTATATTTTTGTATTGTATAGTCAGTCATGAGGCAAGGCCTGTCCCGACCCTTATTAGATACTTTTCCTTATCTAAAGTCTTTGTAGACAATGTAAAGTAAAGTGTTCTCATGTCTCATACTTTAGACATCGTGGTTCCAATGGCCTAGTCATATGCATTTCCTTTTGGCTTGTTATTACTGTCTACTTTCTTGAAAGCATGCTGAATATGGAAACCCTTTATAGTATTTATAGAAAGTGCATATGTACAGGTTGAGTCTCCCAAGCGTTATCAGCAACGGGTGCCATTCCGACTTAATGGGACTTTGGGCGTGATAGTAGTACATCGTCTTGTTCCTTTCCTTAGACTAGAGAGTTCTTTTTCAGCAACATAGTGAGTGAAGTAATATACGTTGAGACATTATAGATAAAGTCTCAGATGTAATTAATCACACCGAGAAATTGTTGGAGTTGCTTGATCGTCATGTTGGTTTCAGGAAACTTGAGCTATTCCTGACAGATATGTGGCCTTTGATGGTATGCTCCATGAGAAAAATGCATTCCTAAGAATTCTATTTCATACTTCATAAGAATCATCTTCTTCATGGAGAGTATGATGCTATACGTTTTCAAAAATTCATGAAATTGATGGAGAAGGGCAATAGTGTTCCTCAATAGTATCACCGAATAGAAGGATATCATCAATGTAAAGCAGTGATGAGTGGAGGTTGGGCTAGAAGATTTAGATCATGGCCTTTTGGAAAAGTCAGGATGTTGGTTTGCACCCAAACAACATGACCTTCCACTAGTACTGTTGGTCGGTATGTAGAAGTCAACCTTGGGCTTATCCTTAGGGTGTATACCGAGTTTCCAAAAGCCCGACTTGAGATTGAACATCGAGAAGTAGGTGGCTTTAGCTAGTTGTGAAAACAAATTGAGCTTGTTCAAAATTGGGAACTTATCATACAGTAGGAAGTGATTGAGAGACTGATAGTTGATGACTAGTCAGAGCTTTCCTCTCATCGTTCGGCACGCTTGTTGACATAGAATGCCTTACAATCCCATTGCGAATCTGATAGTTCAATGAGTCTAGTTTCTAGTAATTTTTCACATTCCTTTTTGGAAAGTTGGAGATGTTCTGGGTTCATGCCTGAAAGACTCGCCTTTGTTTGATTGATGTTCTCATTCTTCTTCAATGGGAGTCTGATGAAGAATTCTTCATTCAACCACATTTATTTAGCATGTTCTTCATGAACACCTTATGGGAATTTACACATGATTCCTCAATAAGCTGATGTTCAACACCCTTGATTTGATCTTCTTCCGTGATTGGAAATAGCCTTGTGACGGTTATATATGGCTTGAATTTATCCTAAAAGGCTATGCTTTGCATTCAAACCTAAAGCCGATCATTGAACTACTTGTAGATATCATACCGTATGATAATTTTTGTCCCTGGGACGATAGATCCAAGTACTCTAGTTCAAAATTGTACTCCTGGGAAGAACTCAATCATAATTGGGTCTTTGGTGATGGTTCTAGCAGTCAAGACTCCATTAGAGGTAGGCTTCAAGTGTTTCGAGTGTGGGATCCCCTTCTCTTTAGGAAGGATATTGGGGTTGAGTATCGACACTACTGCTTCTATGTCCATGAATGCCATAACTTGGATTGGTTTAGTCTAGTTATATGGATATATTGCTAATTGGACATGGGTTTTTCGAGATGGGAGATCATGTTTACTTTGCTAGGTCAAGATATATGGAATACGACATCCTTTGGTTAAGTATGGTCATCATCTTCTCTGTGGCCATCGCTACTATCAGCGGTTGCATATGCTAATAGCTGTGCGACTCCTTGTGCCTTTCTTGAGTAGTTTTCTAGTAGATTTTGCATTTATAGACCTTCCTTTGGAACTCTGGGCTAGCTAGTTGTTAGTGATTCATCCGTTGGTGACACGAGAGATCATTCCAGTCTCTTTCTCTTTTTACACCAATGTTTCCATCTCTTCCATTGAGTATGGCATTAGGAGAGTCGGTAAGGTTCACAGGTTCTGTGATTTGGCTTTATGCTTCACTAGGATCAAGAGTTGTAGTTCTATTGTCATGGAATGTAGCATTTTTATAACTATTGTTGGATGAATCACTGAGTTGTTCCACTGTATCATAGCACTCTTCTATGCTTGACAAAGGATCCTCCTTGCAGCTATCACCATCAAGATGTGGAGGATTGGTTCCATCAGCAACCTTCTATTCTGGGCTACACACTTGGGCTATGGCTTGTTTACCCCAAAGCTTCATCACCAAATCAGCCGCAATCCTTTGCCACCAAGATTACCATAAAATCTATCCCCAAGTCAGCCACATTCCTTAGACACACTCTTGCCACATACTTTGTTCCCAAGCTTGAAATAGAACTTCGAGAAGTAGGTGGCCTTGGCTAGTTGGGAGAAAAAGGTCAGCATGTTCTAAATTGGGAACATATATCCAGTAGGAAGTGAATGAGAGGCTAATAGTTGATGACTAGTCAGAGCTTTCGTCTCATCATTCAGCTCTCTTGTAGACATAGAATGCCTCACAAGCCCACTGTGAATGTGATGTTTCGATCATTCTAGTTTTCGGTAATACTTCACATTCCTTTTTGGAAAGTTGGAAATGTTCAGGGTTCATGCCTGAGTGACTCACCTTCGTCGGATTGATGTTCTCATTCTTTTTGAACGGGAATTTGATGAAGAATTCTTCATTCAACCATAATAGTTTAGCATGCTTCTTTATAAACACCTTATGGGAATCGATATATGATTTCTCGATAAGCTATCGTTCAACAACCTTGATCTGCTCTTCTTCCACGATTGGAAATACCCTTATGACAGTTATATATGGATTGAATTTGTCTTTAAAGGCTTTCATTGAACTACTTGTATATATCAAACCCAATGATAATGTTAGTCCCCGGGATGATAGATCCAAGTATTCTAGTTTGGAATTGCACTCCTAGGAAGAACTCAATCTTGATTGGGTCTTTGGTGATGGCTCTAACAGTAAAAATTCTTTTAGAGGCAGGGTTGAAGTGTTTCGAGTGTGGGATCCACTTCTCCTTAGGAAAGATGTTGGGGTTGAGCATCGATGCTATTGTTTTGTGGCCATGAAAGCCATAACTTGGATTAGTTTGGTCCAGTTATATGGATATATTGCCAATTGGACATGAGGTGTTTCGACATGGGAGATTATGTTTACTTTTTCAGGTCAAGATATCTGGAATATGACATCCTTTGGTTGAATACGGTCATCATCTTCTCTGCGGCCATCACTACTCTCAGCGGATGCATCTACTAATAGTTGTGCGGCTCTTTGTGCCTTTCTTGAGTATGGATAATCTCTGGTGTGATATGTAGTTTTCAAGCAGATTTGTCATTTGTACACCTTCATTTTGGAACTCTGGGCTAGCTGGCTGTTAATGATTCATCCGCTGGAATGTGTCGCTTTCTCTCTTTACACCTTTGTTTCCATCTCTTCCATTAAGTACGACATTAGGTGTTTCGGTAAGATTCACCAGGTTTTGTGGTTTGGCTGCATGGTTCACTTGGATCAAGAGTTGTGCCTCTATTTTCATGGCATGTAGCATTTCTACAACAATTGCTGGATGAGTCGCTGAGTTGTTCCACTGTATCATAGAACTCTTCTTTGGTTTACGAAGTATCCTCCTTACTGGAATCACCATCTAGAGTTGGAGGATTGGTTCCATCAGTAACCTTCTACTCCAGGCTACACACTTGGGCTATGGCTTATTTACCCTAGGGCTTCATTACCAAGTCAGCCAGAATCCTTTGCCACCAAGATTACCGTAACCTCTGTCCCCAAATCAGCCGCAATCCTTAGCCATCACGCCTACCACAAACTTAGTCCCCAAGCTAGCTGCAATTCTTCATCACCAAGTATCCACACCAGTAGCTTACCCACCTACTTGAAAGGTTCCTACGAGTAGCTTGCGCCCCTGCTTACGTGCTACCAACAAGTAGCTTAGCACCAGCTTGCCAGATGTCTACAAGCAGCTTAGCCACCTACTTGCAGCCACCTACAAGTTGCTGGCGCACCAGCTTGCACATGCTGTCACATGCCAACATCATGCTTTTGTTTTATATTTTGTTTTAGCAGGCTCCTTTCACATGTTAGGTGGGGCTCGGGATGAAAAATTAGATAAGAATAGTTGTTCTTGATAAGGCTTACTATTTTTAGACAGGTTTTCTTTTTTTAGAATAAAATAGGGCCCATCCATTCCTAAAATGGTGTGCCACATGTGATAATGTTTTTTAATTTTAGAGTCGGTTTGGAAGGCGAACCTTCTCCTATAAAAGGGAGGTCAGGTCCTTAGTAGAGGGACAAGTGATAATATCCACGCTACAATAAAAAAGCATGCGCTGTCAGCAATTAACCTAACCAAAGGTTAGGATCGAATCCACAGGGAATACAGGGTTTGATTACGAGAATTTTCTATAAATCATTTTAAGTGTCTTCAACCCCCCACTCTAAATGGAGGGGGGGTGTTTGGTGATTCAAAAACAAAGTAAAATAAAAATTATACTACGATGCGGGAAATCACTCAATTTTGGGAATAACATGCGAATTGTTTTCCCTATGGTTCATTGACTCGATTAACCTAAATAACATAACTACAGGTAGAGATTCGCATGTAGGACATTAACTTAGGTTTTTCTAGCCCTCTTGTCAAGGTAAATGTCGAATTTAACCATGGTGCTTGGTCGGTAACCATTGCACGCCAACTAAGAATTACCTATTGTCCCAGTTAACCTCCCTTTGGTTAGGTTTGGTTGATTAGACAAGAACACATAAATCTAATCCTGTCATCTATTTCTCTTTTCCTATTCGTCACTACCTTGGTCCGGATCATGATAGTATGTAGGGTTTGGTGTTGGCCACCACCAAAAAACAACCATAACAAAGAGAAATAGACAATACATTCAAAACTCCAATCATAGAAATGCATTAACCTTGGTCATCTCAAGTCAAATACCCATGGTTCCCATAACCCTAAGTTATGGGTGCCTGTCTACTCATGGCTGAGGAAAAACTAACAAAAATGCACTTAAAAGACATGATTGAGAATTTTATCAAATGAAATGAATATTGAAGACACCATAAGTTGCAAACCACAAGCTTGATAGATTGATGATAAGCTCAAAGCAAGATTCAAAATCCCCAAAATTGGGTTTTCCAAGAGAAAATGATAAACTAAGATGAAAACCTAAATGTTTCCTTGAGAGTATATTCAAAGATTGTGTTTTCTGTCCAAATTTGATTCTCTCAAAATAAAACCCTAGATTAAAGTATTTATACCATTTACAAAATAATCCTAAAAATTACATAGAAAAAATAGCTAGTAGCTGGTACGCCTCATATGTACGACTCGTAAAGTGACTTACGAATCGTAATCAGGGTCTTATATCAGGTTCTTGGCTTCTTAGACTTAATTGGTATGACAAATGGTACAAGTCATAGCTTGGGCTACAACTCGTATGCTCCTCTAGTGGTCTGGGCCGTCAATTGTTGATCCAAAGTTTGAGCTCTTTGATTCCTGCTATGAGTAGACCTATACGAGTCATAGTGAGACCTATGACTCGCAGGGTGGCCTCGTAGGGTTGAGCTCCACTTAGCATATTTCTTAGTTTTGGTCTATGTTTCTTGCTACCATAGCACCCTACGACTCATAGCTTGGGCTACGACTCATAGGTGAACTCGTACATCCTATGCTTAGTAAAATCTGCAACTTTTCTCCAAAATCATGCCAACCTAACTTTTCTGCAAGAACAACACAAAAGTAGACAAAAACCATAAAAATTCACATTAAGAACTCACAAAATATATTGTTTTAGGAATCAAATATGTTGTATTTTGATAGCACATCAATACGCTCAACTTAGAATTATTTCTTGTCCTCAAGCGACGACTCAATCTATGCAGACAATGAGAAATACATAGCGGCTATACCAAGGGAATATACATCATTCACTCCAATCCAGGTACTCATTTATCATTTTCAAAACAAGATTGTAAAGATACTAAGCCCAACAAAAACATGATAATGAATCTGGCAACCCAACTATGATAAGCTAAGGAGCTTCAACCATCCACAATCACTGATGTAGCATATGCTAATCAAGTACTACAAATTCCCTCACAGAAAAGAAGTCTCTCTCACTCACTCAAGAAGTATTTAGAATTCAGGGACTGAGAAAACATTCTCACTCTCACAATTGAAATTCATGCACAATGATTAACACCATAAGCTTGCTCTATACTCATCTTTTGGCTTGGTGACAAAGTTGATTTGGATCACCTTAGGACTTAAGGGCTTGTAACATAGGTTCAGGGGCTTTCGTATGGTATTTTAGGCAAGTAGTGACTAAAGCTATCCTTCAACCATGTTTACCAACACTTTGTGACTTTCATAACCCAACGTTTTTGTTAAATCCACACTTATTCTCCTATTTCAAACTTTTCTCAAGTGCTTTCTTTCTATTTTCAGCTGTGCCCTTATTTCTGAACTCAGCTCTTGCGACCTTTTCTCAACTCAAGGCATTTCTCTTTTCTTTTCCTTCACTCGACTCATGATTTTTCATTTCTTTCTTTATTTCCCAACAAACCACCTCATTGTTATTACTTTACCACAATAAGGGTTACCCTCAACTTAGGCTTTTAGCCTAAGTTGAAGTATACAATATGTATTCTCCAAACCAAGGCCACAATTTGTAGCCACCCTCAACTTAGGCTTTTAGCCTCAATTAAGGTTCATTTGTTCAAGGATGGACCAGGGTCAATATCTAGGTATTTCATCATACAAGGTTAAACTAGCAAGGTGTCAACAAAGAATGAGTACATGAGAAGCTCAAAAATTTTGAACAACGGATTCACTCACTCATTTGGTAGGTCATTTAGGCTAAAAGTAGGTCCACTCGAAGAACAAAGGCCTAAGATCCTTTCCAAATCAACCACATCAGAAAACTAATCTTAGAGTACTAAGGCAAGTTCTGACTCTATATAAGATGCATGAATGCAGCAAAATAAGGTCACAACACACATGGCATTGCACCCCCAATCAAGTATAGACTCATAGGTCATGTTTCAAGCCTCAAGTTACCTTATACATTATCAAAACAAACATCACTAGATCAGCAAATGCATGAATGCATCAATAATCACAATCTCAAAATTTTTGAGGGGTACCTAATTTTTCAAATCATTCAAAAAGTATTTAAAGTCTACGCATATGCCAACAGATAGTCACTACTATGAATTCACGCATTATTTACACTATCTAAATATGCCGGTTCAGCAGAAAATTAAACATCCACAAGGAAAAAGAATCACGACAAGAAAAGCTCAGGATCAAAAATAGGGGAAGGTATGGACTTGAAGCTACTTAGACTTTACCTTAATCCATAATTTCCCACACACCACCAAAACAGAATACTTTTTCCTCAAAATAAAGACAAGAATGAAAATCAAACATGATAACATATATATATGTATGTATATATATATATAATAAAAATTAAAAACTAACATTAAAAATATAAGTGAAAACAACATCCAACATAAAAATATTTAAACAAATCCAAAAACCAACATAATAAAAAGATTATCTAACAACAGAACAAAGTATCCATAATGACAAAATAAGAACTGGGTCAAAATAAGGTGTCAAACATCATGGTGCATCAAGCACCGGTCTTTGGCTGGTCTGTGAGGTCCTGGGTCACCATCTCTTCCTCAGCAATCTGGGTAGCAGTTGTACGTGAACTACCCTCTCCATGTGAATGTTGCTGCTCCTTATCTCTTTGTATAGCCGCCAACAGGGTCGACACCCACACCATGTCCTCTGGTATTGGCTCCTCCATTGGGGCTAATGGGTCATCAGGTCGATACCTCTTCTGGCTCATCTTTGGATCATCTGTCCTCTTCCCATGAGCATGCCGGCAGTCAGCTAGCCAGTCAAACACCTCGTCATCGTCTAGTGCTACCTCTGGAACTGCAAAAAGGGGCTGCTAACATCTGTAATAGGTTGGCCTTGAAGTTGGCCAACTCCTTAGTTACGATGCTCATGTCAGCAGGCCTAGCACCCTTAAGTCTCCGGTGGACTCTCACTACGGAAGTATCTACTCGGGCATCCACGACTCTAACTCTCTCATCTATCAATGCATGGGTGAATGCCTTCATCCTCTCCTAAGGGTCCCTCACGATCTGGCTGACCTAAGGTCTGACTTGTGCTGCTAAAGCCTATAACCTCGACTCCGTCGTTCCCACCCTGCACAATAGTGCCTATAAAACAACAATAGAGATAGTAGAATAAAACTATAATATAGTTGCTACTGGTGCTAGTGTACTGGAGGATGGCGTGGACTCAATATCAATAGCTAGCGTAGGCTCTGTAGAAGCTGGAGTAGTGCCGAGAGCGGCTGGAGGTGCACCCTGAGTCTGAGGATCTACCAGGAATGGCTAGGGAATAACTGGAGGAGCTGCTCATGGTAAGGTCGCGGGGTTCTCCTCAGTATTAATCAGTAGGAACACCCCGCTGCACTGCATAGACGATAAGTCAAAACAAGAAATAGTAGTGAGATGTTAGTGCGGATGGATGAGTCGTGGATCTGCTCTGATATGATCCGAGCCAGTATATCTCACAACCAGCTAGAATGTTGGCTAATAACATAGCCCGCTCCAAGGTGATCAGATTATTCATGAAAGTGGGTCGAATACGCCAATGGATAATAGACCACCAAAACTTGGCCCAGAAAGAGAGGTGGTCCTTCATTATAGGATCTGCGTGGTTTGTAACCCACGTCGGCTCGAAACCCTCCTAACAAATATTGCTGGCAATATATTGTAGAAGCTCTATCCAGGCACTAATGTCCTTCCCAGCCACCGCTCTCCTCATCTTGTCAATTCATCCCTCATGCTCTGCGGTAGACTGAGGCACTCTGTAAGTGTGCCCAAACTTGATTCGTCGAATAGTCTCCTCCGAAATAGGAACTTTCCTACCCCAGACTGGCACCACCTGTAAACTCGGCTACTCAATCGGTTTCTTATTCTTTTGTAACCCTCTACGCAGTGTAGGGTGATACACTACATAAAACTCATGGACCATGGAAGGGGCATACTTGCTAAGCTGATGCATAGTCCATCGTAGCCCGTGTCTGTCTGTTTGTCTCTTCATCTAATCCTGGCACCTTATACAACTCTGAGTCGTTCAGTCTACAGTCTTCATAAAATTGCCGCACTGGTTTAACTTAACCCTTGGGCTCTAATGCCTGGTCATATATCTCCCTCATCTTTGGTACACACAATCTGCTGTAGGTTGGAGGCTGTGACTGGAATTCTTCCTAATGGGTTAGGGAGGTGCTCTCAGATTCTAACTCTGACCCTGAGTGTGTGGGGTCATCTGTGGTAGGTTGCTATCAGGCCCATTTCCATTACCCTGTTGTTCCTCCTCTTCAGACTGGGAGGAACTGCCGACTTCCATGGGAGTCTGTGTTGTACATGCCTGGGTCTGAGGTTTGTTAGCTTCGGGTATATCCTTACCACGTGAACTTCTAGAGACCCCTCAGATCTGTCGGCCTCAGAAGATTCATCAATCAACCTCTGTTGAAATGTGTGGATTGCTCGTTCATCCTTTCAAGGCATTGTATCTGCAAAACAACGACATAATAATATGTGAGCTTTAAGTTGTTTGACCAATCAATGATAACAAAGCAAAGAACAAGAAACACAACCCCTTAAACATAGGAACAAAAAACAAATAGAAGAAAAATCTCTGATGCAATTGCAAGTTTGCAAATACGAGTACAATTATGACTCGTAGGGTATCCCACGAGTCGTACACTAGCCCCGTAGTATCAAGACTTCTTACAAAAGTGTAGTCTGAACTCAGATACCAAGAGCAGTTACGACCCGTAAGGGAGCCTATGAGTCTTAGTCTGGCCTTGTACCTATTTCCAGAGACATTTTTAAGAACTTAGTCAGGATTATGGGACCCCCACTATGAGTCGTAATAGGTATTACGAATTGTATGTGGGTTCTCATACAAGAAACATCAAGAAACAACAAGAGACTAATGCTTGCTACGAGAGACCACTACAACTCGTAGGGGAGCCTATGAGTCATAGGAGGACCTTGTAGCTGAAAATAAAAGACAGCAGTAGTGTCTAACACATTCCCACAACAAGCTCAAACAAGACAAACAAACCTAGGAATTGGCAAGTAAAATAGCAATACGATATATTAGACACGTAGGTAGTCCCAAAATGACATCAGAAAGTTAAAGCAACCATTATCCCTAAGAATTGATATCAGTTCCTGATTGTGTCGATTAAAACCAAGGGCAATTTCATATCAAAACTCACAATTTTATCAACAAAACATTCCATTGAAATACAAATACTTTCAATCAAGTCCAACATGCTATGGCATATAAAACACGCCCACACCTCCTAAATTCAAATTCTGAAGACAATCTTCACAATGGTCGGGCAACAATTAAATACTACATTCCATGAACCAACATTTATCACTTTTATAACTTCCTACACAAGGATTTTGAACAAGGCTTGATTTAAAGCATGATCTTTCAAAGCAATACAAACTCTATGTTTTCATGTCTAGGTCTCCACATCACCTCATGGGCATGAGTATTCATGCCTATAACAAGCATACGATCATACCAAGAATGAACTCACCAAAATAGTGCATTAAATTTAACCACGAAGCTTACCAATCGATAGAAGAAATTAACCAAGGCACAGAGACCGAAAACCATGCCAAAACCCTTGAAAATAGTAACCTAACCTGAATTCTTGCAGGAAAATGATGTGGGTAGCTAGAATTTTAGTCGAAAAAGTGAATGGGGAGAAGAATAGGGGATTTCCATATATATTAGGGTTGGGGAAATGAATATTTTGGGTCAAATTTGATTTTGACCCCCTTTTAAATGAAATTGGGTCAGCATTTTAAAAACTACACATTAGGGCTACGAGACCTCGGCTACGAGTCTTAGGGTGCCCTGCAACTCGTAAGTCCGTATCTCGTAGTAGACCCCACACTTATGAAAATTTAAAATGTATACTTGGGCACTACGAACCCCACTTACGACTCGTAGGAGACCTTACGAATTGTAAGGTTGGCTCGTAGTGTGTGTGCCAAGTTTTGATACTCACTGTTTCCCTCTACGAGGCATAACTACGAGTCGTAGTGGTGACTACGACTCATAGCCGTGCTCGTAGAAGCTGCTACAAGTACCATTTTCTCACTTCCTCAGTTCTTCAATTTCCACCTGCAAACCAAGTCTCGAAAGCACAACAATCTTCATAATATTACAACTGCATCAATATTTTCCAACTTAAAACAAATACATACCACACTACCTAAAATCTCAACAACCAAACATGCTTAAAAAAGACAAACAATTATAAAAAATGCTTGGGTTTCCTCCCATGAAGTGCTTTGTTTAATGTCGTGGCTCGACTTTGTCATGATCCTTCATCAACAATCATCAAGGGTCCACACTTCACTCTTAAACTTGTCCAAATGTTTCATGGATTTGCAAATATCGAACACGACCTCTGCATCATTTATCCTATACCGAAGTTCACCCATATCCATATCCACTAGGGCTCTCCCAGTGGCCAAAAATGGTCTTCCAAAAATAATAGGCACCTCAAAATCAACCTCACAATCAAGGATCAAAAAATTCGTAGGAAAGATGAATTTATGAACTTTAACAAGCACGTCAAGAAGCATTCCCTCCCGCTTTTTAATAGTTCGATCTTCCATGAGAAATCGTATTCTCATTGGGGTAGGAGTACCAAGTTCAAGCTTTTTGAATATGGCAAGGGGCATTAGATTGGTGCTAGCTCCTAAGTCACACAATGCTCTTGTGAACTCAACATTACCAATGATGCAAGGGATGGTGACTACATCAGGGTCCTCTCATTTTTGAACGAGGCATTTGGTCATGAATGCACTACATTATTGGAGTTCCTCTGAGAGCTCTTGATTAAAGTGTGTTTCTTTGTCACCAAATCCTTCATATACTTAGCGTACCCGGACATCTTCTCCAAAGCTTCTAGAAGAGGAATGTTGATGGATAGTTGCTTCAACATTGAGAGGAAGTGTTTGAATTTACCCTCCTCATCCTTTTTCTTAAGCCTCTAAGGGAAAGGAGGAGGACGCTTTGGAATTGACTTCAATTTTTTGTTCTACCTTGCCTCTTTTCTTTGCATCTCGGCAATCTCCGGACCTTCTCCCTCAATCACAACATCACTACCAAGAACCTTCTCATTATCTTCATCCGCAATTACCGATCTAGGGGATCTATGGTGCTTTTTCCACTCTGAGTCATGACTGCCATACAATGCCCTTCATTTTTAGGATTTTTAACCATATTGCTTGGTAAGGTGACCTTTTGGCGTTGGTTCAATTGTGAAGAAACTTGCCCAAATTGTTGCTCTAGTTGCTTAATTTCCACCGAGTGAGACTCTATTTTTTGGTTAATACTTGAGATGTCTGCTTTCATACCATTCAAGGTCTCATCTTGGTGATCGACTCTCTTCAACAACTTGTCAAACATCTCTTGAAGCCTAGAAGTGCTTGACACGACATCATAGTTGTGGGGCGGCATATAAGTACCATTCCTATAACCATTTCTTCTACTCTATTTGGCATCCAACATCCTCTTTCTTTCATAGTAACCACCTCAGTTATCTCTATAAGCATCATCACGATTGTAGTTTCGATCTTGATTCCCGGAACCTTGCCTACAATAGTCCAAAGTGGACCCTTGAGGATTATTCCGGAAACCCGCTGCTTGATTACTCACAAAACAAACATCTTCATTAAAGAACAGGTCTTCATAGATAGGAGCCTTTGGAGGTTGGTGAGTGACCGCTTTGACACTAGCTTTGGTTTTCTTCATAACCAAGTCCATGCTTGTGCGAAGTTGAGCAAGTTGCTCCATAATCTCTTCATTGACCTTTGCTTGCTCATTGTTCGTGTTGACCGCACAAGAAGTCTTCATCGCACCTCGCGCTCATAAACCCTATGCTCTATTGGTTTTAACCACTTGCTCCATCCTTGCGGCTATTAAAGCAAAAGGTTAGTCAAGAAACATGCCTCCCATGATTGTGTCGGCGCAAGCTTGAATTTTCAAATCAAGTGCCCAATAGAAAATTTCAACCAAGGCATCATCAACATTTTTGTTATCGGGGACAATCCTCAAGTATTTGGTAAATCTCTCCCATGTTTTGCTAATAGGGTTACCCAACAATTGCTCAAAGTTGTTTATTTGATCCTTGAGCTTTAACTTCTTATATCTTGGGAAATATCTTTCAAGGAACACTCACTGAAGCTCTGCCCAACTTGTTATTATACCCGGAGAAAGCTCAGACAACCACATGGCTACATTCCCAGTTAGGGAAAATGAGAATACTCTTAAACCAACGGCATCGAGAGAAAGATTTTGTGTCCCCATGACACTCTTGCAAATAAACACCACATTATGGAGATGACGATGGGGATCCTCTGAGGGTAGCCCTGTGAATAATCAACGGTTTTTAAGCATTTTAAGTAATCCACTTGACAGTGAGAACATAGCATCTGTCGTTAATGGAGGTAACACTATTGCATTAGTAACGTCCATGGCTATAGGGTTTGAACAATATTGGTTCTATCCATAAGAATTTTTATTTGTCCCTAAGTTGTGGACATAGGGATTATCATATCTTCCCATATCATCATTCATATTTATATCATCCTCAACCGTGATATCTTTATTCACTTAAGCCATTCTTCTAAAGAGTCAATAAATATCCAAATTAATCGAAGCTAAGGATTCTCCTTGTGTTAGGCATACAACCTAATACACCTTACAACTAAAATCAAACAATAAAAACAAAAAAAAAAGTGAAATACAAGAGAGTTTAAAAATTAACACTAGAACTAACTAATAGTGAAATCACGTCAAAACCTAGTCGTATTGCCCAGCAACGGTGCCTAAATTTCTAATGATGTTCACGCTCCAATAAGAAAGTGGTTGCTGCCAATAATTAAACTAACTAAAGGTTAGGATCGAATCCACAGGGAATATAGGATTTAGCTACAAGAATTCGCTATTAATCATTTCAAGTATCTATAAGTAAAATATCTAAATGAGGGCTTTCGTGATTCAAGAATCAAGTAAAATAAACATTATACTATGATGCGGGAAAACACTTAATTTTAGAGAGAACTTTGGAATTTTATTCCCCCTGGTTTGTTGACTCAATTAACCTAGATAACATAACTACAAGTAAAGATTTGCATTTGGGACGATAACTTTAGGTTCTTCCAGCTCTCTTGTGAAGGAGAAGGTTGATTTTCACTATGGCGCTTGCTCGACAACCATGGTATGCCAATCAACCATTACCAATTATCCCAGTTAACCACCCCTTTGTCAGGTTTGGTTGATTAGGCGAGAACACATCAATCGAATCCTGTCAACTATTTCTCTTTTCCTATTCATCACTAACTTGGTCGGGATCATGATAGTAGGCGGGGTTTGGTGTTGGCCACCACAAAACAACAATCATACCAAAGAGAAATAGAGAATACATGCGAAACCCCAATCATAGAGATGAATTAACCTTGGTCACCTCAAGTCAAATACCCATGGTTCCCACAACCCCATGTTGTGGGTGCTTAGCACTCATGGCTAAGGAAAAACTAACAAAAATGCACTTCAAAAACATGATTGAGAATTTTACCCAAAGCAATGAAGATTAACGACACCATAAGTTACAAACCACATGTTTGATAGATTGATGATAAATAAAAAACAAGATTTGCAATCCCCAAAATTGAGTTTTCCAAGAGAAAATGTAAACTCAGGTAAAACCCTCAAAATTGCCTTGACAGTATATTCAAAGATGATGTTTTCTACTCAATTTTGAATCTCTCTGAATAAAACCCTAACTTAAAGTATTTATAGTATTTACAAAATAACCCTAAAAATTACACAGAAAAGACAGTTGGCAGTTGGTACGTCTCATAGGTATGACTCGTAGAGTGACCTACGAGTCCTAATTGTGGTCTCGTATCAGGTTCTTGGCATCTTTGAACTAACTTGTACAATCCACTAGTACGAGTTATAGCTTGGGCTACGACTCATATGCTCCTCTCGTAGTCTAGGCCTTCAGTTGCAGATCCAAAGTTTGGGCTCTTTGATTCCTGCTATGAGTACACTTATACGAGTCGTAGTAAGACCTATGCCTCGTATGATTGACTTCCACTTAGCAGATTTCTGATTTTTGGTCTTTTTTTCTTGCTATGATAGCACCGTACGACTCGTAGCTTGAGCTATGACTCGTAGGTCAAATCGTATGTCCTATACTTCAGTAAAATCTGCAACTTCTCTCCAAAATTATGCCAACCTGACTTTTCTACAAGAACAACACAAACGCACATAAAAACCTTAAAAAGTCACATTATGAACTCACAGAATATCTTGTTTTAGGCATAAAATATGTTGTATTTTGACAACCATCAACAAGCTAAACTTGGCCTAAAGCATAACTTAGTCTCAAGCTTAACTAAGTCCCAATCTTTCCTTCAAGGTCCTTAGTCTAGAGTCTAGAGTCGAAGAGAATATCCTTAGGAAATTCTCTCAAAGTTACTACACTTTTTTAAATACAATTTCTGTCTGAATAATATGCTTGTTGGTAAACTTCCTCTTGTTTTTCTCTCTTTGGGGGGTTGGGGGTGGGGATGGGTTTTTCTGTTCCGTAGTCTGATGGAGCAGGGAAGGGTCTAAGGTGACACTCTAACGAGCTCTGCACATCGGGAAACCAATGGCTGGGTAGGTTACACAATACCAATTAGGCACTACTACAACAGTTAATGTTAGCCCTTACGCTGCTAGTTGTTCCTACAATAGCCCTTGGAAATAGAACCAAGCAACATAAAATGGTACAGCTAGAAGGAGACCTGAGGAGGGCTAAGTTAAAAGGGCGCTATATCAAAGATCATGTAGAAAGCCTAGAAAAGTAAAAAAAAATGCAGAGTGGTTTATTGCTTGGTTGGTAAGGTCGCTGTTATGCTCGATAACCCTGTGGACTTGGGATAGAATGCCGCCTATTATGGACGAAATCGCTGAAAACATTATGGTAGTGGTGCCTGAGTCGGATCTTACATGGAATATGTTGCTTCACCACCTGTAACAAGTTAGAGCCACCGAGGTCTCAATCCCGCCTGTCCTGTCCATGGTGTCCTTTTACCCTCCTTCTCGACTTATCGCGCCCTAATGGTATAAGAGCCATCCCTTTCTCCATTCCCTAGAGGGAGGAATGAAGTCTTCATAAGGTCTATCTCTCGTGTTACACTGCCAACTTTACTTATTCAGTCATTCACTTTCACTTGTATGCTTACTTCCATTCTGTGTGTTTAGTTTGAGTCAATAGCTGTGAAAAAAACTCTCCATACTCTTTAATTCCAGTTTGCATGTTTAAATTCTGAGTCTTTAGCCATAAATGTTTGTACAATCTTCACACAAATAGTTTGGAGTGTTTTTCTTAGATCTTTAGAAAAAATATCAAGTCTGTCCATAGAGCTTTAGAACAAATACGTGTGTGTCTTTATAGTCCAAAAAATCCAAAAATGTCTATTTTCGAGTCCATACCATCTTCACGTAGTTCTTGTAAATCTATGTATTGACATTCAGAGTTGAGTCTGTGTAAGTCCTTTGCTAAGTTAGAGATGACTCCTACCCGAAGCAAAATTCTCTCTTCCAAATATGATTATCTCTATGAAGTAGACGTGTCACCCCCAGAAAAGATAATATCATCTACATATCTTCCTCTACTGAACCCATACTCTGCCTTTTCCAAAAGGACATGTAATCCTTAGTTGCAAATCCACTCCCTAGACTAACCTGAATCCAAATGAGTGAAGGAATATGTTGCTGCCTCAAAACCTGACTAGCATCCTATTCTTGCGACCCAAGAAGGACAGTTCATCACCATGCAGATACCAGAGGAATTTCCACGCCAATGGAAACGCTTGGGGTTCACCCATATCCATTTTGGTGCTGTCAGAGTTGCGTTGACGTATCATGGAAGAAAAGGCCAGACTATAGCGACGTGTCATTCCCTTTTGGATACCCGATACAATGAGTACCAACAAATGAATTTGGGAACCTTAGAAATCACCCTTAATGCTAGTGTTGTGTTCATCACGATCTATCCTAAGTTCAGTATGTCTGAGCACGATCTGTACCTCACGTTATGCGTTAAAGATCAAGGTCTAGATACTCGAAGCTCCATAAGGTAGAGATGCTACCCAAGCCACCTACTCTACCAGATAGCTTGGCATGTTCAGAACCATAGCATGGGCCTCATTTTCCCAGGTGGTAACAATTCCTTATTGCTATATGTCAATGCCACCAAAGGAACTACCAGATGTGCTTTGTTATCAAGATAGATATGCAGGGATAAACTTCTAAGGATTATTCTTGAGTCTTGGATCACCAAGTATGAGGAGTTGAGAGACCATCCTTAACCTCTCTTACACGATGAACCATGCACCAAAGAAGTCCATGATAACACACATCCCATCGATTCCAATCAATCCACCCATACAGTTCTGCCAGTCCACATGCACCAAGTACCCATAAATCATTCAGATGATATGGACCCCGACACTGTTTCTTGGTTGCTCAGTTATACTAGGACTGAACAAGATTGGATACAGTAGTTTGACCATCACGGATGTGCTTCAAATTAGTTCAAATGTCATTTTACAGGACATACTATGTGGAACCTCAACTGTGACTGCCAAGGATCTCAAGAAGAAGAAGCGAGTGATGATGACACTCTACAAAGGAGCGAAGAAGAGGAAGAAGTGAAAGAGAATTCAAGAAGAGATACGATGAAGGAGATCTATGTGTTTGTTCTCTTAGTCCTCCGAGAAAATACGACTTCCTACTTTCATATACACCTCAAAAAAACTTTCCACCTCAACTACTCCACCCAAACTTGACGCCACCATAGAAGAGCCTGTACCACCACTCTCCATGATGTCACCTACGAGCTCCAGTCACAAAAATAAGCTTTCCTTATACCAAATGCTTGAAAAGGATAACTTAAGCCAAGCTCCAGATATGCGACAAACATTTATCCATCACAAATGATAAACCAGACCAATAATCCACATGGAGGACAAACTTCATGGGAAGTTAGAAGATCTCATCATAAAACAACCAGATGCTGCCAGAAGGATATCACTCCATCAGCAGTATTGCTCAGGATAAAACCAAGCCAGGAGCAAGGTCGGGATGGTAAACACATCATCCCAAAACACTCATCTTATTCAAGCACAGGAATAAAGATTGCATATCATTCTGCTTGAAAAGTGACCGATTGGGGAGAACCTCCTCCAGTTCTTTCACCAGCAACAGAAGGAAATGGACTCCATTATTGATCGGATCCTTTAACTGAGATACAACTTCGAACCAGAGGAGGAGACAACCTCCCTCTCCTTGAGCACCTCAGTTCAGCTTGACCCGAAGTACTCCTCATTCAATCCCCACAATCCATTCTCCATATTCCATTCTAAACCAAAGTTGTGTACATCGGTCTCTTAGGACACAAAGGATAGAACTGAGTTCGATATAGCAAACATTATCTAGGAAATAAAGGATGTGGTTCTTGCGCAAAAGAAAGACGAAGCAGAACACAAGTGATACCGATGGAGGAAGGATTCTTGCAAGAATCCAAAAGGACACAGATGATCATATATGCCATATATGATCTCACAAAGTAGGGAGTTTAACACCATACATCAGAAGCTACACCAAGAAAACTATACTTTGGAGAACAACTTGATCACCGCAGATCAACCCATACCCTAAGGGGGTAGCCTTGAATAAAAGGTTGCCGATGGAAACAATCATCCACGTCAAGACGGTGATACAGTAAGGAGGATACTTTATTTGGCGAAGAAGAGTTCTATGATGCAGTTCAACAACGTAGCGATTCATATAGCAATAGCTCCATACATACAAAATGCCATGGCAATAAAGGCATAACTCTTAATGCCAGCGAAGCATGCAGCCAAACCACCAAATGTGGTGAACCTTACAAACTCTCCAAATGCTATACTCGATGGACGAGATGGAAACAAAGGCGTAAAAAGAGAAGATGGCTTGAAAAATCTATCGCATCATCAAAGGATGAATCATCAATAACTAGTCAGCTTAGACTTTCCAAAAGAAAGGTCTACCTATGCAAAATTTGTTGGAAAAATTATGCATCTCACAAAAGATTGACCCTACTCAAGAAAGGCACAAAGAGCAGCATAACTATTAGCATATACAACCACTGCTAGTAGGGATAGCTAGAAAAAATGATGACTGTATCCAATCGGAGGATGTTGTATTCCAGACATCTCGACTCGACAAAGTCAACATCATCTTTTATGCCGAAACACCCTATGTCCTATTAGCAATATACCCTTTTAACAGGACCAAACTAATCTAAGTCATTGCCTTCATGGACAAAGGAGCAGAAGTGTCAATACTCAACCCCAACATCCTTCCTAAGGAGCAGTAGATCCCACACTTTAAACACTTCAACACTGTCTCTTAAGGAGTCTTGGCTATTAGAGCCATCACCAAAGACCTAATCATGTTTGAGTTTTTCCCATGAGTACAGTTTCGAACTAGAATACTTGGATTTGTCATCCCAGGACTGACCTATCATAGGGTTTGACATCTACAAGCAGTTCAATGATCGGCTCAATGTTAAAACAAAGGGCATAGCCTTTAAAGATAAATTCAAGCCGTATACAACCATCACAAGGCTATTTCCTATCACGAAAGAAGAGCAGATCAAGGATGTTGAATGTCAGCTCTTCGAGGAACCATCTGCTGATACATATAAGGAGTGGCTGATACATATAAGGAGTTTATGAAGAAGCATGCTTAACCATTATGGTTGAATGAAGAATTCTTCATCAGACTAACGTTCAAGAAGAATGAGTACATCAATCCAAAAAAGACGAGTCACTCAGAAGAACATCTTGAACTTGCCAAAAAGGAATGTGAAGAATTACTAGATTCCAGACTTATTGAACCATTAGATCCACAGTGGGATTTTGAGGCATTCTATGTCAACAAGTGAACCAAATAGACGAGAGGAAAGCTCTGACTAATCATCAACTATTAGCCTCTCAATCACTTCCTACTGGATGATAAGTTTCCTATTTCGAAAAAGCTAACCTTGTTTTTATAACTAGCCAAAGCCACCTACTTCTCAAAGTTCAATCTCAAGTCAGGCTTCTTGAATTGGGTATACACCTTGAGCATAAGACCAAGACCATCTTTTGCATACTCGACCACCATTACTAGTAGAAGGTCATCATGTCGTTTATGTTCAAACTAGCACCCTCACTTTTCCAAAAGGCCATGATCTAAATCTTCTAGCCCATCCTTCATACATCACTAGTCTATATTGATGATATCCTACTATTCAGTGATACTGCCGAGGAACACTATGCCCTTCTTTGCCAATTTCTTGAATTAGTGAAGAAGTATGGCAGTATGCTCTCTGCGAAGAAGATTATTCTTAAGAAGGATGAAATCAAATTCTTAGGAATGCATTTTTCTCATGGAGCATGCCACCCAGGGCCACATATCTGCAAGGGATTACTCAAGTTTCCCGACACTAAATGACGATCAAGCAACTCCTACAGTTCCTATATGTGATTAATTATGTCTAAGACTTTATCCCTAATGTGTCAACGTATATTACCAACTCACCAAGATGCTAAAAAAAGGCTCCTGTCTGGGGAAAGGACCATAATGATGCAGTATGCCATATCAAGAACTTATCTAAGGAAGTTGAAACCCTCAACACTCCCTCGGATGGTTTGAAGACCTTACAGATGGATACAAGCAATGAATATTGGAGTGCAATCCTCCTAGAGGAGAAAAATGGTAGTCAAGAAATTTGTTGATATGCCAGCGGGAGGTTCAAGGATACAGAACAACACTATCATTCCATCTTCAAGGAAATTCTTTCTGTTAAAAATGGCATTAGGAAGTTCAACTTCTTTTTGATCCATACAAAATTTTTGATTGAGATGGATATGAAAGCCCGTCCGAAGATGATCCAGTTAAATCCAAAGATCATTCCTAATCTCAGATCCTTCGATGGGCATAGTGGTTCTCTCCTTACAAATTCTAGGTAAAGCACCTCAAAGGGAAAGACAATATCATGGCAGACTTCCTGTCCCTGACCAGAGATATTTTCAATGATGTTAACTTCAAGGTCAGACGGAACTTAGGAAACACCAATAATCAACCATATGAGCACAACGCTGAAATTACAGAAATGGAATCATAACGTCACAGGACCTACGAGCAAGAACAGATACTTCACTCGATTAATAAGAAAAGGTCTTCAGAATAGAGAATTAAGCAAGAAGAAACATGACATTGATTGATGGATAGAAGAAGCATACTCGCACCCGTCAGCGACACTTTCAAGCTCTGCATAGTTCATCGCTACGCGATGACATGTGCAAGTTTCACCACACAATATTTTACCACCTCTCGGACCATACATGATATCAGATTAGGAGGACTATCCCCCACTCTTCATGAACCAATACAAAGCACGTGAAGTAACTGAAGTAAATGAAAATGAGGATGGGATGAAAAAATATCCTATCCTATAATGAAGGCCAATAATAATGATCCTGAAAAGTGCCTGAAAATGTGCCTTGAAAGTGCCCAGAACCATAATTTTCATGTATCCCAAAACCCATACATGATATCAAAAGTACGACTTCATATTATGGTTCATGGGGCAAAATAGAGTAGGGAATGGGTCTAGTCTAATTTTAGAGCTACCATATCAAAATTTAAAAATCCAAAGTAAGTGAATTCCAGTGAGTAGGCACGCCTCAGGCATGACAAGCTGGGGGCATGGAGGGGCTATTTTTTTGGGCTTGTATTCTTGTTTTGGTCCAAGGCCTTTGGGTCTTGGGCCTAAGCCTCCCCATGCATAAAATTACTTATACTTAGCTATATTTTACTTATCATACAAGACATTCCCTAATACTTACTCAAACAATTAGACAAATATTTCACCCCAAATTTCAAGTCCCAAAACTCATCAAGATCTTAAGGATTTCACTCAAGCATCAAGTCTCCATTTCCAATCTTCACCGAGGATTCTCCAAAATCAAGGTATGTGGGTTTGAACCATTGGATCCTTTCACCCGTGGTGCCAAGCTTCCTTTTTACATAAAACTGATGTTTCTAAGTTGATTTACTTATGAGTGTTACTTATTATAAACTTGACTATGAATTATATTAGGGTTTCATAAAAGTGTGATTGTTTAAGCATGTTTAGGGTTATGAATATATAATATATTTTGAGATAGAAGAAGGGTTTTGATGTATATTGTTTGAGGGTATTATCAAGTGTTGGTTGGTTGACTTACTTCAAGTTTTCTTGCATGATTTCACTCTTGAATTGCACGATTTTATACTAGCACTGCACACCCACAAAATTTTTGATAAAATGTCTTGTTAAGGATTCTTAAGTTATTGATGATTGATTGTATGACTTATGAGTCAAGTGGCTTATGGTGATGAAAGGAATGTATATGTGTGTGTTTAAATCATGTAAATCGCCTAAGGCATTGCAAATGAATTGTTGGACTCTCATGTTTGTTGCATTCTTGGGAAAATGAGTTCTTTCTTGATAATTGAATGTAATGATTTGTTATGCTAATATTTATCCCTACCTAAAACATTATATCATAAAGTAGAGATAATCTACCATAAAGGGGCATGCCGTAAGGTAGAATAATTCATTGTTCCTACTTAAAAGATTACATCATAAGGTAGGGACAATCTACCAAAAAGGACATGCTGTAAGGTAAGATCCCTCTTGCCAATAAGATCATATCGTAAGGTAAGTACACCCACCTCCTTACTAAAGAGATTATGTCATATGGTAAGGATACTTAAGGACAATCTAACGAAAAGAACATAACATAAGGTAGGATCTCTCTTGCAGATTAGATCATATCGTAAGGTAAGTATAGCTACCTCCTTAGCAAAGAGATTATGTCATTAGGTAAGGATACTTAAGGACAATCTACCGAAAAGGACATGCTACAAGGTAATATCTCTCTTGCCGATAAGATCATATCTCAAGGTAAGTACACCCACCTTCTTACTGAATAGATTATGTCGTAAGGTAAGGATACTTAAGGACTTGTACCGATGAGGCCATGTCATAAGGTAAAGTCAATCATGACTCTTAATTACCAAAAGGATTGTATCTAAGGTAAGAGGCATATCATACTACCTACCCAAAGGACTATGTCATAAAGTAGGGGTATCGGCAATACTCTCCGAAAAAGGTCTATACCATAAGGTTAGTGGGCAACTACTTGGCCATTCTCAAGCATGTTAGTGTGAGGGTTGAGCATACTTATACTGCACATTGAGTTTATATTTCTTGATAATGACTAAGCATTTTTTACTTCAAGCATTGCTCATGCATGCCATATTAATATTATACTATCACTTACTTATGCTTATGCATTTTTACAATATTTCCTATCTCTTGTTGCATTACATCCTCAATACATAGTACATTTATACGTACTAATGCATACTCTATGACTACATGATATCACCATTTATGAACTAGACATCCTATCTATTTTCCTTTATGTGGTTAGACGGATTGTTCAAGTTAGCTTTTTGTGAGTCCTCTTGTCCGGAGATAATACCTATCTTCTCTCATGCTTATGTTTAGACTATACCTTATATATTTGGATTTCCTATTGTCATTATTATGAGGGTGAGCCCTGGTGCTTGTCTTGGCCCCTGCTAAGTTATATGTTTCGAGGTGTTGTTGGAAAAATATGTAATGATGTTATAAGTTTGCCTTTCTTAGTGTTTTATGAAATATTCCTTAGTCCCTATGCCCTTATTTCTACTATTTTATTTTGTTTAAATTGCTTTCGCGACCAAGGATGTGTAATGCTATGTTAAGAGGCTTGCTTGGGGTTCTTTCGGGTTCCCTATGTGCTATGTCACATCTAGGCCCTAGTTTGGATCGTGACAAACTTGGTATTAGAGAACTAGGTTTTTAATATTCCTCGGTATCCAACACACCACATCAATTAGAGTCTTACTCATGGTTGTGTTGTGCACCACAACTATGATTAAGAGACCATGAGATGTTCTAGGAAATATTTCCCTTTTTCTTACTCTATCTCGTGCTATAGAATTGAAGGTAAGGCTTCCCCTAATGATTCTTATTTGCTCTACAAGATCATGCCTACTCCAAGGGGAAGACGAGCTTGTATACCCAATGGAAAACTGGCCTATCCCACTCCTCAAGCTCCTCCAGGTGGAGGGGATACCGAGTTTGAGTTCTAAAATGCTATAACCATGTTGGCCGATGCCATTACTAATCAAATAAGCCAAGGGGCCCAAGCCACTTATTCTCTTACTCTGGCCTATAGGGTGAGGGAATTTACAAGGATGAACCACCGGAGTTCCATGGGTGTAAAGTGGACGAGGAACCCCAAAAATTCATAGATGAGGTGTCTAATGTTCTATCCATCATGGGTGTAAGTTCAGAAGAAAAGGCATATTTAGTAGCTCATTAACTAAAAGGTGTAGCACAAATTTCGATTTTTGCAATGGATGGTGGAGAGGGGAAGCCATGATGGTATTCCTTGGGAGGAGTTCAAAGCCGCCTTCCTCAACTTGTTCTTTCCTCATGAGTTGAGAGAGGCTAACATAATGGAGTTCATGGAACTTAAGCAAGGTTCCATGAGTGTGAGGGAATATGCTCTCAAGTTCAACAAGCTTTCCAAGTATGCTCCACATTAGGTGGATGACCCTAGGTCAAGGATGAACAAGTTTGTGATGGGGGTATCCTATTTGGTTAATGAAGATTTTTGTACAGTGATGCATGTAAGATATATGGATTTGTCTTGGGTCATGATCTTTGCCAAACAACTTGAGGGGAAGAAACTTAGGAGGAAGAGAAGTAGAGTCGAAGAGGGCTCGATTTGAGGGTAACCAGTTTCAACAAGATTTTGAGTTTCAAGGCCAATGGTCCTTTAGTGCTCAAAACAAGAGGGTTGCCAAGGAAGGCGTACCTAACCCAAGGCTCCAAGAAGGTGGTGAGAGGGAGGCTCGTCCTAAATGCCCAAAATGCGGGAGGAAAGATGGTGGCACATGTTGGAGGAACATGGGTGCATGTTTTGGCTTTGGTGAGATGGCCCACAGAATTCGGGACTGTCCATATGTTCAAAATAAGGCTAAAGGTGGTGATATTGATCAAGGGGGTGCTCCAAGACGTAATCAGTTCTATGCTCTTCAAAGAAAGCAAGGAGGGGATGAGGTGCCCGATGATGCTACTGGTATGTTGAGGGTTATTTGTATTTTTGTTGTCCATGCTTTGATAGTTTCAGGAGTCACTATTTCTTTCATTATTGCTTTTGTTGCTAGTAAGGTACATGTGTGTCTCGAATGGTTATGTCAGCCTATTGTAGCTAGAAGGACTATAAGAGTTGCCCCACGTTCTTATTGCATAGAGTCTTGTCTTGTGATTTTGGTTGAATTAGGTTTGATGGGTTGGAGATCATGGGGGTGGTCTAGCTACTTGCATATCATGCTCCCAATGACTGTAGGACCCATAAGGTTGTAATATGATAGTTAAGTATAGATAATCTAGTTGGCCAACTACAATGGACTAGTCATTTCTCTACGATTGATCTTCAGTTCGAGTTATGTCCCAAAGTGAGGATGAGGGTAGGTGGTATCCCCAAGTGTCTTTTCGATCTAGGAGTTAGCATTTTGAATTATGGTGGAGTTAATGTGTTGACTTATACACTGACTACATTTATGGGTTTCATGAATATGGTCTTAAAATCCTACCTTAGCATGTTTGTAGTGGCCTGTAGTGATGGATTATTGACTTATTTAGAGCTTGTGAATCAATTGGGGATAGTGTCACAAATCTTGGGGGATGAGAGGTTGTTTGCTAAACATGAGAAGTGTGAATTGTGAGTAACAAGAAGGTAGTTAGAGCTCCTTAAGGATTATGATATGAGTGTGTATTATCATCTCGGTAAGGCTAATTTTGGGGTCGACGGGGTGTCTATGGGTAGCCTAGCCTATGTTGATGACGGTGACAAAGAGGTGATTAGGGAGGTCCAGTGGTTGGTTAAATTAGGAGTTAGGTTGGAAGAGATTGACTATGGTGGTGTAGTGGTGGTTAATGGTTCTTAACCTTCATTGGTTAAGGAGGTGAAGGCTTTTGTTAGAGATGGTGAGGTGGAGGTTATCTCTCAAGAGGGAGATGGTGTCATTAGATACCAAGTTAGGCCATGTGTGCTTGTGTGATGATTGGGTTCACTTGGAAGTCCCACCCTTGGAGGGTGTGGTATGAATTTGCAAGAAAGAGGAATGAGTTCATGATTTGTGAGTCCTTATAGAGTGCAAAGGAGGATTGGTGAGGCTACATATGAGTTGGATTTACTTATGGGCATTGTGATGGTTCCTCCGGTTTATCATGCCTCTAGGTTGAAGGGATGTATTGGTGACTCTAGTGCTATAGAACTCTTTGAAGTTGTGGGTATTGTGGAGGATAAGTTGTCTTAGGAGAAGGTGCTGGTGGAGGTATTAGTTGGAAGGGTGTAAAAGTTGATTAATAAGGGTGTAGTGTTCATCAAGGCCCTTTGAAATAATCGTCAGGTCGAAAGTGTCTCTCGGAAAGCCGGAGCGGGTATGGAAAAGCAATATTTGTACCTCCTTCATTCTATTCAAGCTCATGATAACACATCATGTCCTTTTTTAATGGTTCCGAATCTTATGTTTTAGCCCCTATGTCATTTGCATGCATTCGTGTCTATATCGACAAGTTCATGATGATTTTGATAGTTATGTTGAGATTTTGAAAATTGTATTTTAAATATGTTGTGGTATTATTTTTGGGGCTGATTTCTTCATGATTACTTTTCTTATGTACATTTTTTTGATGTTTGGGGATGAATGTTCCCAAGGGGAGATATTAAAACGTCCCCAAAAAGTACCCGAAAATATGCTTCGGATGTGCCCGAAATCGTAATTTCCATATATCTCCAAATCCGTGTGTGAGATCGAAAATCCAAGTTCATATTATTGTTAAGGGGAAAAATTGAGTGCAAAATGGGTCTAACCCTTATTTTGGAGCAATCATATCAAATTTTGAAAATCCAAAGTGAGCGAATTCCAGTGAGCAGGCGAGCCAGGGCCACGGAGCGGCTATTTGTTTTTACCAAGTTTTCTTTTTCCGATCCAAGGCCTTTGGGTATTGGGCCTAAGCCTCCCCATAGATAAAAATACTTATACTTAGCCATGTTTCACCTCCATAGCATACAAGACATTCCTCAATACTCAGTCAAACATTTAGACTAATATTTCACTCCAAATTTGAAGTCCCAAAACTCATCTGGATCTTAAGGATTTCACTCAAGCTTCAAGTCTCCATTTTCAATCTTCATCAAGGATTCTCAAATGTAAAGATATGTGGGTTTCAACAATTAGGTCCTTTCACCTATGATAACCAAGCTTCTTTTTTACATATAAATCATGTTTCTAAGTTGATTTACTTATGAGTCTTACTTATTATGATTTTGACTATGAATTATGTTGGGGGTTTTATAAGTGTGATTATTTAAGCATGTTTAGGGTTATGAATCTACAATTTATTTTGAGATTTTAAGAAGGGTTTTGATGTATATTGTTTGAGGGTATTACCAAATGTTGGTGGGTTGATTTACTTCAAGTTTTCTTGCATGATTTCGACTCTTTGAATTGCATGGTTTTACACTAGAATTGCACACCCACCAAATGTTTGATAAAATGTCTTGTTAAGGATTCTTGGATTATTGATGATCTATTGCATGGCTTATGGTGATGAAAGGAATGTACATATGTGTGTTTAATTCAAATAAAATACCTAAGGCATTGCAACTCTCATGTTTGCTGTGTTCTTGGGAAAATGAAGAGTTCTTTTTTTGATACTTGAATGTGATAGTTTGATGACCTAATAGTTACCTTTACCTAATACATTATATCGTACGATAGGGATAATCTACCAAAAAGGGGCATATCATAAGGTAGAGTAACTAATGGTTCCTACTTAAAAGATTATATCGTAAGGTAGGGATAATCTATCTAAAAGGAAATGTCACTAGGTAGGATCTCTCTTGCCGATACAATGATATCGTAAGGTAAGTACACCGAATTCCTTACCGAAGAGATTATGTTGCAAGGTAAGGATACTTGAGGAAAATCTACCGAAAAGGACATGTCGTAAGGTAGGAACTCTCTTGCTGATAATATCATATCATAAGGTAAGTTCACCCATGTCCTTATCGAAAAGATTATGTCGTAACGTAAGGATTCTTATGTACAAACTACCAAAAAGGACAGGATCTCTCTTGCCGATAAGATCATATTATAAGGTAAGTGCACCTACCTCCTTACCAAAGAGATTACATTATAAAGTAAGGTTACTTAAGTACTTCTACTAATGAGGCCATGACATAAGGTCGAGTCAATCACGACTCTTATCGAAAGGATTGTATCGTAAGCTCAGAGGCGTCTCATACTACCTACCCAAAGGACTATATCATAATGCAGGGTAATGGGAAACACTCTCTGAAAAGGGCTATACCGTAAGGTGAGTGGGTAACTACTTGGCCATTCTCAAGCATGTTTGTGTAAGCGTTGAGCATACTTATACTCCACCTTGAGTTTACATTTCTTGATTATGGCTAAACATTTTTACTTCAAGCATTGATCATGCATGCCATATTGATATTATACTATCACTTGCTTATAATTATGCATTTTGACTATGTTGCCTATCTCTTGTTGCATTGCATCCTACATAATTAGTACATTCAAACGTACTAATGCATACTCTATGCGTACATGGTATCGCCATGTAGGAACCAGAGCTCCTATTGATTCTCCTCAACGTGGCTAGATGGATTGTTTAAGTTAGCTTTTGGTGAGTCCTCATGTTGGGGGACAATACCTATCTTCTCTCATGCTTATGTCTAGACTATATCTTGTATATTTGGATTACCTATTGCCATTATTACGAGGGTGAGCCTAGTGCTTGTCTTGGTGCTCGCTAAGTTCTAGGAAGCTCCGAACTTCCGTTGGTGTTATTGGTCTTGGCCAATCTTTCATCCTCTATCTTTTGCAAATCAACCTTTATTCCCTCATCAGACATAATATGACCCAAGAATGCCATTGATTTTAGCCAAAATTCATATTTCGAAAACTTGAGATACAACTG
>JAABOM020000103.1:4076579-4140098 GCA_011800125.2 Solanum clarkiae
AAGGTCTGCGTACAATCGACCCTCCCCAGACCCCACTAGTGGGATTATACTGGGTATGTTGTTGTTGTTGTTGTTGTCTAATTCATGAAAAAGTCAGGTTTGAGCCTTTTCTTAAAGATTTCAACTCCTGTGAGCCCCTTAATGTTGATGTTAATGCAAGGTTAAGGTTGATGATGATCTATTCTTATGATTGAAGTGGGGCTCACCATTTGACGCCAATGATATTATGAGCTACTCGTTCCATGTCCTCTATGTTGTTGCAATTTTGTTAAAGCTTTGATTATCTTATATATTCCGTGGGATTATCTTTAGCACTGAGTGGACTAGAGGCAAGTCCTCAAGTCCCAAAACTATGTGCCATTATAGGATGATGTTATGCCCTTGCTATACTAGTTGATCAATCTAGTGAACTATCTTTTAAAATCCTTTGCAAAATTGGGGCATGTTCCCGTAAGGAGGGTCGCTTCACACGAAATTAGTTCGTGCTCCAGTAAGTTGAAGTGGGGTCTCAAATTCTTTTTGAAATTTAGTCGGGTTCCCATAAGGAAGATTACTTCATATGAAATGGGTCATGTTCCCGTAAATTGAAGTATGATTTACTTTGGCAAGTAGATCACATCTTTAATAGTGAGGGGGTAATAATTGGGATTTCAAGTTGTAGTTCACTTGGTCTTAATATATGTTGGTTGAGGTCTCCTCCCACACTTTTGTTATAATCTATATGAGTTAAATGAATTGTAAGCATGTTTTAATTATGCATTGATCTTACGCTACATTGTTATATTATGCCTATTGCCTATTATTATGCATTTTGACTATGATCCCTATCTTTTGTTGTATTGCATCCTACATACTTAGTACATTCGGACGTACTAACGCATACTCTATGCCTACATGATGTTACCTTGTAGGAACCGGAGCTCCATTTGGTCATCATCCCCCTCTACGTGGCTAGTGGCTTCCATTCAATCTAGTTGGTGAGTCCTTATGTTCGAGGGCAATATCTATGTTCTTTTGCTATGTACTGAAGACTATCTTTCCTTTTTGGTATACTTTGACTATGAGGGTGAAGCCAGTTGCTTGTGTTGGCCCCCTCTAAGTTCTAGGTTAGAGGTGTTGTTGGACAAATATGTATTATGCATGTGCTATGACTCACTTATGTTATTCAAGCTATTTAAATATGAGTCCCTCACCCATAATCCTAATTTCCATTTGTTTATGTTTCTTATGATGAATTATCTTGCTCTCATGTTCAAGGATATGTGATGATGCGCTATGAGGCTTGTTTTGAGTTCATTTGGGTTCCCCATTCGCCAGTCACGTCTAGGCCCTAGCCTTGGATTGTCATAGAGATGGTATCGCAGCACTAGGTTGTCAGATCCTCGAAGTCCAACACACCTCGTTGATTAGAGTCTTATACATGGTTGTGTTGTGCACCACAACTATAAATAGGACGATATGAGGCATTTTAGGAAATGTTTCCCTTCTTCATGGTATATGTAGTGCTTTAGAAGTGATGTAGGGTTTACCTCTATAACGAATGTTCTTTCCTCTTCTAGTTTTCTATGCCTCTTCAAAGAGGAAGGTAAGTTGAAGGTTTTGATGTCGATGGACCCGAGTTTCAATATTTCTTTCATTATTTCTTTTGGTTGCTAGTGGGCTTTCTGTGTGTCCCTACTTGTGATGTGAACCCTTGTTTTTTTACCTCTTAGTTGGTATATTGTTACTAGAAAGTTCATAGGTGTTGATCAGGGTTTCTATTGTATTGGGTCTTGCCTTGTGGCTTGTTTGAGTTGGCGTGGTGGATTTTGATGTCTTACTAGAGATGGAATGGTTGCTTGCATGTTTTGTCTTCATGGATGGTAGGACCCCTATAGAATTAGATCCCGATTCCCTAATGAACCCATCCTTGAGTTGAAGAGTCTTGATGTGGTGGTCATGTGATTGCAAGAGGGTTGGTCCATTTCATGTCTAAAGGTACAATTGATCTCTGAGGGGTTCCATTTATCATCTTATGAGTATTGAAGGTGTTGAACCTAAGTTGTTTTGTTTATAGAATTATTGGTGATTGTAGATGCGGCCTTAAATGTCCCTTTTATGATATTTTGAAATTGGGGTGGTGTCTTTTGGATTGACTAGTACGTCGGTTATGCCTATAAGTCTTATTATTAAGATCTTTATACCCTAATCTAAAAGGCTTATGGTCATTTTGGTGATGATATGATGGTTCTTTTCCCTAATGATGTAGTGCATCTGAGTCATTTGAGGGTAGTACTACAAAGTTTAAGAAAGACGGTTGGATGCTAGATAGGAAAAATAGGAATTTTGGTTGTAAGAGGTTGCCTTCCTAAGTCGTACAGTGTCGAGTGATGGCATTAAGGTGGAACCTAGTAAGACGAAGGTGATTAGCTATTAGAATAGACCTAGACTCCCTTGGGTGTTAGGAGCTTCTTGGGATTAACCGGCTATTATGGAGGTTGTAAATAGGTTATCTTCTATTGCCTCTCTTGTGACTTAGTTGACATTAAGTAAGGCCAATGTTGTGATCGATGTTTTGAATAGGGTGATTTGATAGGTCCGGCAGTTCCTATCCCTTGTGTGTTTCCTTTGTTATAATAGGATTGACGTGTCTGTCCCGGATGGTTGCATGAGTCTATTGTGGCTAGTAGGGGTCTATAAGGGTTTCCCTATCTTATCGTTGCATAGAGTCTTGTCTTGTGATCTTTCTTATACTTACCTTGATAGGTTGGAGGTCTTGGGGTAGTTTTGGCTACTGTCATAGCATGCTTCAAATGAGTGTAGAACCCGTAAGGTTGTAATATGATGGTTGAGGATGATCGATCTATTTGGTCAAGTACAATGGGTTAGTCACTTTTCTAAGAGTGATCTTTGGTGCGGGTTTTGTCCCTATGTAAGGATGAGGGTAGGTGATATCCCTAAGTGTCTTTCAGACTAGGAGTGAGCACTCTGAATATAAGTGGAGTTGTTTGGTTAGCTTATGCATCGATTGTGTTTATGGGTTTCATGAATAGGGTCTTAAAACTCTACCTTGGCATGTTTGTGGTGATTCTCGTAATGAAGTATTGATTTATTTAGAGCTTGTGAATCATTTGGGGGTTGTGTTGCAAGTCTTGGGAATGAGAGATTATTTGTTAAATATGATGAGTGTGAGTGGTGGGTAACAAGAAGGTGGTTAGAACTCCTTAAGGATTATGATATGAGTGTTTATAATTTTCACTAATAAGGCTAATGTTGCGATATATGCTTGAGGTAGCCTAGCAAGTGTTGTTGATGGTGGAAAAGAGGAGACTAGTGGGGTCTATCGGTTGGTTAGATTGGAAGTTAGGTTGAGGGAACTTGAGCATGGTGGTGTAGCATTCTAGATGGTTCCAAATCTCCATTGTTTAAGAGGTCTAGGTTAAGCAAGGCCTTGATTCCGCCTTACTAGAGTTGGAAGTTTTGGATGGAAAGATGGTAGAGTGGAGATAGTCTCTCAAGGGGGAGATGGTAGTTCGTGGCGACAAGTGGAATAGGTGTGGTTAAAGTTCAGAAATGAGTTATGGTTATGAGTCCTTATAGGATGAAGAGAGAAGTTGGTAAGGTTGCATTAGTTTGGGGATTGCCTATGGATAGGGGTTTGGTTAGTCTGATTCTTCATGCTTCTAGGTTGATGGGACGTGTTTGTGACTCTAGTGCTATAGCACTCTTTGAGATTGTGGGTGATGTGGAGGACAAGTTGGCTTAAGGGAAGGTCTCGGTGGAGGTGTTGGATGGAGGAGTGGAGAGGTTTATTAATGAGGATGTGGTGTTCTTTAAGGCCCTCTTGAAAGGATCATCAAGTCAAGAGTGTCTCTAAGGAAGTCGAAGCAGTCTTATGGGACTGATATTCGTACCTCATTCACTCTAATCAAGTCTAAGATAGAGATTAAGTCCTTCATGTGATTCTAGGTCCTATGTTTCACCCCCTATGTCATTGATATACATTCATGTTTAAGTTGGTAAGTTTATGGTGATTTTACACTTATGCTAAGATTTTGAAAATTGTGTTTTAAATGTAATGTTGCATTCTTGTTGGGGCTTGTTTTTTTTATGATCACTGTTGTCTGGTATGTTTCTTTTACATTCGGGGCCGAATTTTCCCAAGGGGGAGATATTGAAACGACCCCAAAAAGTGCCCAAAAATTTGCCTCGGAAGTTTCCGAAATCGTAATTTCCATATATCTAAAAATTCATTCGTTATTTCAAAAATCTGATTTCATATTCTTCTTCGGGGGAAAATTGAGTAGGAAATGGGTCTAACCTGAATTTTAGAGCAACCGTATCAAAATCCAAAAATTGCAAAAGGAGATTTGGCTGGGTTAAATTTAAAGAGGCATACATCTTAGCACACAAAGATTTGGGTGGCCCATAACCTACCATATTAAAGCTCTTTGAATTAGCTTCCCAACGCACTTGGTTTCACCTCATTCTGATTTTGGATAAAGAATTTATGCCCGTTTTCGCAGAATTCATTTGTGTAGAAAAGCAAATTCCAGTTAGTAATCCGCGTCGCAGGAGCAATGTGTTGTAGTGTTATTTTGGTCCTTTTTTTCATTTCGATCCAAGAATTCCAAGTCTTGGGCCTAAGGGTTCCCATACTTTAAAATACCTACACTTGCCTTATTTCTCCCACATATCATCCTACACATTCCCCAATACTAACTCAAACAACTATACTAATTTTCCTCTCAAGATTTTGGTCTCTAAACCCTCATCCGGATCTAACAATTTCATTCAAGCTTCAAGTCTCAATTAAAGTCCTTTTGAGGAAATTCTCCAAAGTCAAGGTATGTGGGTTTTAACTATTGGGTCCTTTCACCCATAGTTCCCAATACTCTTTTCTACTTATATTGCATAATTTAAAGTTTATTTTGCATGTGGGTTTTATATATTAAGAAATTTACAGCACAGTGATTTGAGTTCATGAATGTATGCTTGTTTAGCATATTTTGAGCTCTAAATCTTAGATCTAATTTTGGATTTGATGAAGGGTCTTGAAGTATGTTGCTTTAGGGTGTTACAAAGTGTTGATTAATGGTTTTACATGGGATTTACTTGCATGTTTTCATTCTTGAATTGCATAGATTTAGACTAACACTATACACCCGCCAAGTGTTTGATACCGGTTATGATTTCTTGAGGAATTGGAGGTCCAATGCATGTCTTATGAGCGAAAGACTTCATGATGATTTTAAGATGTGTCTAATTCATGGAAATGTTGATGATGTTGTAAAGTCAGGTTTGAGCCCTTTGTTAAAGATTCACCTCTTGTGAGCCCCTTAATGTTGATGTTAATGCAAGGATAAGGTTGATGATGATCTATTCTTATGATTGAAGTTGGGCTCACGATTTGAGGTCAATAATGTTATGAGCTACTCGTGCCATGTCTTTTATTTTGTTGCAAGTTGTTAAATCTATCATTATCTTATATATTACATGGAATTTGATTTAGTACCGAGTGGACTAGAGGCGAGTTCCCAAGTCCCAAAACTATGTGCTACCATAGGATGATTTTATGCCCTTGCTATACTAGTGGATTCATCTAGTGAACTATCTCTTAAAATCCTTTCCAAAATTGGGTCATGTTCCCGTAAAGAGGATATCTTCACATGAAATTGGGTCATGTTCCCCTAAGTTGAAGTAGGGTCTTAAATCCTTTTCAAAATTTGGTCGGGTTCCCATATAGAAGGTTACTTCGTATAAAATGGGTCATGTTCACATAAGTTAATGGTTTACCTTGCCAAATAGACCACCTCTTTACCAGTGAGGAGTAATCATCGAGATTCCAAGTTGTAGCTAGCTTGGTCTTATTCTATGTCGGTTGAGGTCTCTTCCCACACCTATGTATTATGATCTATGTGAGTTCAATGAATTGTAAGCATGTTTTACTTATGCATTAATCATACATGCCATGTTGTTATATTATGCCTGTTGCCTATTATTATGCATTTTGACTATGATTCCTATCTTTTGTTGCATTGCATCCTACATAGTTAGTACATTCAAACGTACTAACGCATACTCTATGCCCACATGATGTTACCATATAGGAACCGGAGCTCCATTTGGTCATTATTCTCCTCCACGTGGCTAGTGGCTTCCATTTAATCTAGTTGGTGAGTCCTCCTATTCGAGGGCACTATCTACGTTCTTATGTTATGTATTGAAGACTATCTTTCCTTTTTGGTATACTTTTACTATAAGGGTGAGCCCAGTTACTTGTATTGGCCCTCGCTAAGTTCTATGTTACAGGTGTTATTGGACAAACATGTATTGTGCTTGAGCTTTGACTCTCTTGTGCTATTCAAGCTATTTAAATAAGAATCTCTCTCCTATTGTCCCAATTTCCACTTTTTTATATTTTTTATGATGAATTATCTTTCTTCCACTACAAGGATGTGTGATGATATGCTATGAGGCTTGTTTGGGGTTCCTTTGGGTTTCCCATTAGCCGGTCATATCTAGGCTCTAGGCTTGGGTCATGACAAGGGAGAATAGGCCACACCATAGGGACTTCAACAAAAAAGCTTATAGTTAGAATCAATATAGGTTGAACCCTATGGCCATAGACGTCACGGGAGCGATAGTGCTGCCACCTCTACACGCTGACACTAAGTATACCGTATCTAGTGGTCTCTTACAAATGTTTCAAAATCGTGGTTTGTTTACAGGCTATCTTCGCAGGATTAGCATACTCATCTCCATAATGTTGCATTTTTTGCAAGAGTGAGAAGGGTACACAAAATATTTCAATGGATGCAGTTGGTCTAAGGGTGTTCCCTCTATCGCTAACTAGAAACGCGACAATATGGTTGTCGGAACTCCCACAAAGTTCAATCACAATTTAGGTTGAGCTACAAAGAGTCTTTTTAGAGTTGTATTTTCCAAGGTCCAAAAATCTTAAACTCAAAGATTAAATCAACAACTTGGAGCAATTGCCAGGTGATTTGATCAGTACAACGTGAGAAAGATTCACCAAGTGCTTGAGGAAGGTTCTGGATCACAAAATTGTTGATGATGCATTAGTGGAGATATTTTATCAGGCTCTTGATGAGAATAGTCAAGCTTATGCCAATACTATCATGGGAGGCATGTTTCTTGATCAACATTTTACACGAAAATGGTCAAAACAAATAGAGTATGGGGCAAAAGAGAGAGAGAGGTGCAACTAAAACATCTTATGTGGTGAACACCAACAATGAGCAAGCTAAGGTGAATGAGGAGATTATGCAATAACTTGCTCAACTTTGCACAAGTTTGGACTTGGTATTGAAACAAAACGAAGCTAGTGTTCATATGGTGACTCACCAAACTCCAAAGGTGCCCACATATGAAGAATCCTTCTTTGATGAAGATGCTTTCTTTGCGAGTAATCAAGCGACAAGTTTCCAAAATAATGCCCAAGGGTCCAACTCAGACTATTGGAGGCAAGGTTCTGAAAATCAAGGTTGGAACTATAATATAGAGGGTGTATGTAGAGATAACCATGGCGGTTATTATGAAAGAGAATGAGTACCAGGGGTCGAGTGGGGGTGAAGAGATGGATATAGGTATAGTCTCTATGTGACTCCCCATAATCATTATTCTAGGATTGAGGAAATGTTTGACAAGTTATTGAAGAAGGAGACTATCAAGACAAGACTTTAAAAGTGAAGAAATCAAATATTGCAAGTGTCAATCAAAAGATAGAGTCTCACTCGGTGGCCATTAAATAATTGCAGAAAAACAATTTGGGCAAGTATCTTCTCAATTGAACCAATGCCAAAAAGGCACTTTGCCAAGTAATATGGTTAAAAATCCAAAGAATGATGGACATTACATGGCAGTCATGACGCGAAGTGGGGAAAACATCATAGATCACCCAATGTCGGTGGTTAATGATGAAGCTTGTGAGAAGGGTGCTAGTGACAAGGTGGAGGTTGAGAATGAAGGCTTGGAAAACAATGGGATACAAAATGAAGAGGTGAAAGAACAGGGTAAGGACAAGATGATCCCAAAACCTCCTCCCCCTTTTCCCCAAAGACTCAAGAAAATAGAGGAGGATGGTGAATTCAAACACTTTCTTTTGATTTTAAAGTAATTATCCCTTAACATTCCCCTTCTAGAAGCCTTGGAGAAGATGTCCGGGTATGCTAAGTACATGACATATTTGGTAACGAAAAAGCGCACATTAAGCCAAGACCTTTCGAAAGAGCTCCAACAATGTAGTGCCATCATGACCAAATGCCTAGTCCAAAAGAAGGAAGACCCCGGTGCATTCACTATTCCTTGTACCATCGGTGATGTAGAGTTCGCAAGAGCATTATGTGATCTAGGAGAAAGTTTAAATTTGATACTTTATTAATTTAGTAGTTTAACCAAGAGTTACTTAATGAATCGATTGATTGAAATTGCAGGATGCATACATGTTACAGATGATGAATCAATTTCTTTTATATGTCTAGAACTTTATCTTTGTTAGTGTTGTTTACCTATAATAATAGCTGAATCAAAAACTTTTTATTCAACTTATTCTTTCAATTGAAATTGAGATTTTTATCTACCCTCCGATTTGATTTTGCAAAATTTGAAACTAAGGTAAGTTCTTTTTAAACATATGTATAAAAGAACATATTTTATTTAATTTAGCCTCTTCATGCTTACTTTAACTAGTTATTTCGGTTTTCTATTAGCGGCTTTAATTATAACCTCAGCTCTATTTATTGGTCTGAGCAAGATACGACTTATTTAAATTTAATATTGAAAAAGAACTATTCATAAAAAGAAACCTTTCTGTAGGATTACGTGTATTCTATATTTACTTACGTTACCAATTTTTAATACTTGTCTATTGTCATTGAGATAGCCTCTTGTTGTTTTCAAAAAGCTTGGTCTTCGTAATCTTACTCCCACAAGAATGCAGTTACTCAAGGTGGATAGAACTAATAAAAAGCCTAAAGGGATACTTTTTGATATGCTTGTAAAAATTGATAAATCCATTTTTCCTACTTATTTCGTGTTCCTTGATTATGAGGTTGATTTTGAGGTGCCCATTATATTTGGAAGACCATTTCTGTCCACCTGTATATATTTGGTAGATATGGATTCTGGTCAGCTATGGTTCAGGGAAAATGATGCAGAGGTTGTTTTCGACATCCACCAAACAATGAAGCAACTGGATGAGTTCAAGAGTGAAATGTGGGATATTGAAGATTTATGATGATGGATGAATGACTAAGTCAAGGCATGACGTTAAACAAGGCACTTCTTCAGAGGCAGCCCAAGTTTCTTCTATGCTTTTGGCTTGTTTTGAGTTTATTTGGACCATTTAAATTTCTAGGTAGTGGATTGATTTTTGTTTTTGATTTTCAAGACAACGAATCAGTTGCATTTTTGGGATTATTGTATTTTGAGATGTTGGATTGCAGGTGTGAATTCATGTGTTGAAAGTGTGAAGAAAATGGCAGTTAAAGAAACCTCTCAGATCAGGCCTACGAGTCATAGCCTATACTAGGACTCGTAGTCATGCTTCGTAGAGGTTAACACTGTTCAATTGAAATTGGCACATACACTACGATCCAATCTTACTATTCATAGTCCATGCTACAAGTCGCAAGTGGGGTTTATAGTTCCCAGGTATGAATTCTGAATTTTTCTAAGTGTTTGGGTCTGCTATGAAACCATAACCTATGAGTCGTAGGATGCCCTATGACTCGTAGTTGGGGTCTCATAGCCCTGATTTGTAGAATTTCAAAAAGATGACCCGGTTAGTTATAAAAGGGCTCAAAATTCATTTTGACCACTAATTCCTCATATTTAACCCTAATCCGCAATGTTATCCCCAAATTATGTTCCCCTTACTATTCTGACCCATATTCCATCCTACTCACATCAACTTTCGGTCACTTTTCCAGCTAGCACCGCAACCTAAGGTTCTTGACCCCTCTGTTTCTTCTTTTTTGGTTTAACAGTAAATGGTCTTCTCTCAAGGTATGTTCTTGGATCATTATCGTACATAAACTTTATTTTGTTGAAATTATTGGATGATTGTGTGTTTGAATTGGATGTTAAGTGTACCCGTGAGAAAATTGATGTATAGAAATGAGAATTAGGGATTTGGCGATTAGAATTCCCTAATGATTGTTCTGAATTGTGTAATTTCCATTGTTGGTTGGTTGTGATGTTGATATCTTGCCATAATGAGTGTTGATCAATGTGTGAAAGGAATACAATACTTGATTAATGGTTTGATTCGTCGTGCGATTGAGATTACGCTATGGGTGTGGTTATGGGGATTGGAAGCAGTTGCTTAAGAAATCTATTGCATGATTGTACACCCGATCCTTTGAACTTCCCTATTTCTATGTTAATGCCAGTGTTGTGATTTCTATGATTGATAATATCTAAAAATTCTCGAAATGTTTAGGAAATTATTGTTTGATTGTTTGAAATATCGATGCAATTTGTGGGTTTAATTTGGATTTGAATTTACATGATTAGGGGTTGTGGGATGTGTTGTGCAAGTTATAGAGTTTGAAAATTGCTTCAAATGCTATTTGTTATATGTGATGGATTGATTGTTGTTCGCGTCGTAAGGTTGAAAACACCACAAGTGTCTGATATTCCCTGCTACGAGGGCTACCTACGACTTGTAGGTCTGGCCCCCTCGTAGGGAATAACAATTACCTATGGTTTCATAACATTTGCCATACAAGACCCACCTACGAGTCGTAGTGACCACTACGAGCCGTAGTGGGGGCCTCATGAGCATTTCTTTTGTTTAAATCAGTTATTGGAAATTGGTACGAGCCAGGCTACGACTCATAGTCGCCACTACGAGTCATACCTGTGCCTCGTACCTTTCTTGATTATGAATTTTTCTATGGAACCTTTGTCCTACGAGGCCACAGTACAACTTGTAGGTCACTCAATGAGCTATATGTGTGCCTCATACCTGCAAACTGAAACTAGTGCAGTGTTGAATTTCTTTTTTTTTTTGTGTTTCCCTTGGTGTTTTTCTTTCTTTCTTTCTTTGAGAGGATTGTTTTGGGGCTAATTGAGAATTTATGATGCAATTTCAGGAATAATGTCCCCGAAAACTAGAGGTACTGCTATAAGAGAAATTAACAGAGGACTTAGGGATGAAAATACAGATGATGACTAGTCTTAGGGGTCAAGTGGAAGTGCCTCCTAACCCAATTCAAATGTGAATGTGGAATGGACCAACTCGGATGACGCACCTCAAGATGAAGTAGCAGAGTGATCTGTTGACCCATCTATCTCTTCCATTGATCCTCATCATCACCGATAGGGAATCAAGGCTATGAAGGAGATATATGAGAAAGGACTAGAGCCAAAGGGACAGGGAAAACCTATCAGACAGTTTCACGAGGAGTCTTGGATAAATGAATCAGGGTTGACTCGAGTTCCTGCTTTAGAGGCAAAGATTGATAGATTTGGGCTTCGGTGGTTATCAGAGCACCTGGACAAGTATGCTCCTTAGTAGCCAGAGATTTCTATGTTGCCTACGTTGCTTCCATCCCCCGAGATCTTCCCAAGTGGAAGAAGGTTATGGAGCAGCCCAGGTTGCGAAGGGTCTTGGTTCGAGGTTAGAGGTTGGATATCTCTGAGGAAATCATCCGCCAGGCTCAGTTTCGTCCTAACTACAAGGCGCCACAATACACATCTAAGTACGACAGCAAGATTGATATGATGCGGAGTTATGTTATCAGGAACAATATTGATTTAAGTACCAAGCTCCTCAGATGGGTCGCGAGCCAGATAGTAGAGGGTGATGCTGAGCCTACATGGGTCACTAACCATGCCGAGCCTATAGTGAAGTCCCACCTCTCCTTTTTAGCCAAATTCTGGTGCGCCATTATCCGATCACGCATTTGGCCTATATTCATAGATAATGTCATCACCTTGGAGAGGGTTGTGCTACTAGCCAATATCTTAGCTTTCAATGAGATCGACTAGGCTCGTGTCATGGCTGAGCAAAATTCATGAGTCCGCACTCCAAATGAATACCTAATTTTCATTCCCTATCTTGATAAACAATTTATGCATTAAGGTTGGAGTATGTGTCTTTCTCCATATAGACCCACATATCGAGGCCCTCCACACTATGGATCCGAGCCTTATCAAGGCGATGAGAATCTTGTGGCCTTCAGAGAGCAGTTGTTAACCCTATGGCTAAGACATTTCCTCTCAAGCCAGCTACTGAGGAGTCAACTCCAGTTCCTACCACCTCCACTCCATTTGCGCCCAAGCAGCCTCTAGTAGTTGACGCTGAGGTGATGACCTTCGTAGGTACACCTACACCAGAGTCGCCCATTTCATAGGTTACTTCTGCAGACTTACCCATCATGTCTGCTTTTGCATTTCAGACTTTGGTACACAAGTGGACTAAGACAAAAGCCCAGTTGAGCAACTGGATGAACTAGATCAAGCCATGGGTTCATTAGACAGCACGGGATTTAGAGGAGTTGTCTGAGGAATTCACCCTAGCTGTTGTATTAGAGAGTTAATGTAATTGATGCCATAGTCGATGCTTTCGAGGATAGGGTCTAGAAGAGGCTTGAGGGAGCTCATCCATCAGATTTGGTTGTCGTACAACAAGAGTTGGCCAAGTTCAAGGATGACTTGATGACATCATTAGTAGCCCCAATAGTAGCCCCAGCAGAGGCACCTGTGGGTGAGAACTTGTTTGATCTATTTTGAGATCGCCCACATGCTCCTAGGAAGAGGCCTCTAGAGGGTGATGATACGGAGGTGGCCCAGAAGAGATAGAGGATTGCTGAGGAAGAGGTAGAGCTTGAGGAACATCTTACTAACCTGGTGATGAGAGAGTATATGCAACCAAAGTAGGAGAGGCAGGATCAGGAGTAGCAGAGATTACATGGAGGTAGTACCTCGAGTTCAGTTGCAGCCCAAACCACCTAGAAGGAGACAAAGCCCTGGGATGAGATTGAAGGGGGTGCTTGAGTACCATGCGTTTGCTACTTTTGACCTCCATGCTTACTTTTGGAATACTTTGTTCTTGATTTTATTTTTGGATACACTATTTTTATAGTTGTTTTTGGATAATTTGTCATTTCATTACTATTTGGATAGTATGTTTTTGTAGGTTTTATTCTCTCTCTCTCTCTCTATATATATATATATATATATATATATATATATATATATATATATATATATATGCTTGGAGACCTTGTTGATTTTTGATAAAATTTTGTCAACTTTAATTTTGAAAGCTTTTTTCTAAAAATGTAGTTACAAAAAATGTTGACATTATTTTGTAAGAAATAATCCAACCTTGTTGTTTGATTGAGTATATTAATTATAACATTATCTTATACATATACTAATATTCTTAACATTTTTAATTTAAAAGTAAAGTCATAACTATCAATATGAGTTATTATTATGTTGTAAGGATTTTATTTTTTTGGTTTAGGATAATGCTTTTCTTGTGTTATCATCACTTGGTAATTTTAATATTGTTGCTAAATAATAAAATTAAAAATAATTTTTATATACTTCAAATAGTTTAATCATTTTGAAGTAAAAATATATTTTTTAATTGTAAAGTATACAATTTTTTTAATAAAAAATATTCTTAAACTTATTATTTGTGAAAAATGGGGCCCAAAAATTTTGGGGCCTAAAAGCCTTAGCTTTACTTGCTTTATGCAAGAGCCGACACTGACTGAAGGATGGAACAATACCAGCAGAGGTGTGTTGCTATGGAATAAAATCGTAGTTGTAAACATATTCTCCTCCAATCGTAAACCATCCATTTTTAGATGAGAGATTGTTGGAACAACTTCCCCTCCAACACTATCTAATCTCATAGAGTTCAAATAGGTAATCGCTTCAGTACGAATTACCATGTATAGCAGACTCTTACACAAGAGGGCATGCTTTATTTTGCCTTAACTTTTGATGTTTAATTACAATGTCAAACCCTTGAATTTGAAATATATGGATCATTATGTCTCCATTAACCATTTCCACTCTATTAAACATTTCCAAAAACAGAATAGTCTCCATGCCATCGCATACTCCGATAAACCCTTTTTTTGTAGTTAGCTCGGGGTGAACTGTTGGGTTCTTTCCTTAATTGGAGAGATTCTAAAAAATTTTAGAAAAGTATAAAATTTTCTAAAATAATCCGGAGAACTCTAGAGAATTATAGAACTCTCTAGAATCTTATGGAAGTCTCTGGAATACTCTGGAGACATGTGGAACCTTATGGAAGAGTGCGAAAGATATTAAAAGAGCATAGAAAGGAGTGAAAAAATAGAAACTCTTTAGAATGTGTGGAGCATTCTAGAGACATTTTCTCCATTAGGAGGTGGAGTAGTATAATTAGAGGTAGAAACTTTCATTCCTAACTATCCAAATGAATCCAAGCCATCCAAGTGAAGTAAGAATCTACTTGAGAGCTAGAGGTAGGAGTTCTCATTTCTAACTATCCTAGCCATCCAAATGAAGTAAGAATCCACTTGAGAGCAATCCACTTCCAAAAAGAGGAAATCTATTAGTGAAAGTGTGAAGCTTAAGAAATCCTAATCCTTAAGCTTGTGTAAGCGACTTTGGAGTGAGAAAATCTTTTGTATACATATTCTTGTAATTCTACTACTCTTTTGCACAATGAAAAAATCTTTTCTTTAGATAACTATAAACTCATGTACTCTCATCATTACCTTAATTCCTAAAGTGTCTATTAACTTCACAAATAGGGGAAAGATCGAACTTTCTCAACATAAACCAATAGAGTATGCCGTTAGAGATATAAAGATTTTCTATCATAATTCACCAGGAATAGCCAACATCCCGGGTATGAACCCACAAGTTCATATCCTCTCAGATCAAGTTCGATCTCAGAGGTTGCCATTTCTTGGATTTCAAAGATTGTATATTTCAGGCAAGGGTTCGTTAAGGGTTGTGCTAAGAAGGTGCTATTTTTCAATTTAGCTATTAGTGATATATTCATTTTTATGTTAAAAATCTGCAATGCATATACTTCAATTACGTTTATTTTTCCTATTTATTCAGGTAAATAAAAATGGGGCTTACTAATTTTTGGGTCAAAAGTTATGGAGTTTTCACTCTCTATTATCTTTTTCCTCCCTTAATTTTGTATATCTTTTTTCTTTATTTGCAGAATATCAAATATGCATGCCAGTTCCATATGATATACCTTCTTCTTTTGCTCCCAAACTTTTACTGTTTCATCCCATGGAAACGTATTTGATCACAACTTATACGAAAGATTAGCAAGGATCAAACTATTAGAAACCTCTCGGATCCAAGAAACAGCAACTTCTGAGTTTATACTTGAAGATTTAAAACGTATCAAAACATATGTTTCTTGGATTTGAGAGGTTTCTAATAGTTTGATCCTTGCTAATCTTTCATATAAGTTGTGATCAAATATGTTTCCACGTAGGGATGAAACATTAAAAGTTTGGGAGCAAAGGAAGAAGGTATAACCCTTAACCAACCCTTAACATGAAAAAAGTACCTTCTTAGAACAACCCTTAACCAATCCCTTGCCTAAAATATTGCACTATATTAAAAGAGATATTTGATGATTGAACCAATATATACTAAGAACTCTTTTTATTCCTAGTGGATAAGTGGAGGATTAAGGAATACATCACCCCCTGCCTGCAGTATAGATACGAAGTATAACTACTTAGAAGAATAGATACGAAGTATAACTACTTAGAATGTTGTTTATATGATGAAGTTTCACAGTTTGTGAATCGAAACAGAGACATTGAAGGGTGGTGTATGTGAATATGATGATTTATATAGTACTTGTTTTGTTTTCATAGATATAGTCCTTCTACTATAATATGTTTTCAATAATCAGATCAAAAGAAAAAAATTAAATAACCGGATAGGCTTAAAATACATATGACCTAATCACTTTCACAGAAACATCCTTGATATATACCCCAATTCAGAAGGGAAAAATCCAAAAAAGATGATGAAGAGGAACGTATCTAACTTATTATTTGCAATGATATACCAAAAAAGAAAATATATAGGCGTTGCATTTCAATATTAACCTCAACTGTACTAAAAGGGTAGCAGGATCAGAAATTTGGTCTTTCCTCTGGAAAAGACACAGGTAACTGTCAAGCCTATTTAAATTAGAATTCTGTGACACTTCCAAGGTTGGAAATTCACAATAGTTTATTTAGTCACAGTGATAATTAAGCTATTATTGTACGGCACACGCTACTTTAAGCCACGAGTGTAAGGAGTTGTATGTTGAACCTCCGTAGTCTACTGTGGGTGGAAGTTGGAAAGATCTCTTTAGCTTTCTAAAAGAAATGGAGCTGTGTTAATCCCTTTCATCATATAATCCTTATAACTAGTAGAAAGTTGCAATAATTCAGCCATTACTAAGTAAAAGCAAAGCATACTACTTCCTTCCTCGGTAACAAACACGTAGTATCCAAATAGGACAGATACATTTAAAAAAGCCACACAAGCAAATGATGAAAGCGGATGGACAAGGAGAACAAAAATAAATTAGAATGAATTCTATTTAGTTTAAAAATTAGAATATTAATAAAATTATGCTCATGAAAAAATAAATAATATAAAAAATTACATGAAATCACATGAAGAAATAAAAGTTGAAATTGAAAAGAAAAATAAATATAAATAATAAAAAAATATTTTTAGAAATATAAGAATAATAGATATAAAAAATAAATTAAAACAGAAAAACAAAAATAATAATAAAAGAAAGAAAAGAATTTTAAAATGTTTCATATAATTACACGATATAATTATATCAATTTCTTACCCTTCTTTGGGAATCAAAGAGTATAATTACACCCCTTCAATTACGCTCATGTCTTGTCTTATCGAGTAACTATCGAACAGGTCAAAGAATATAATTACACTAAATTACATCAAATTTCAATTGCATGGTGGCTTTCCAAAAAGGCTCTAAGTGATTTGTTTTAGAGGAATTGACTTGTAATTTGTCTGTATGGATTTAATGATACTAGCATAATTAAGTAAGCTTGATTGGATATGTTATAGGTAAAGGATTTGTTGGCCTAAACTCCATGGCCAACGACCAGCAAGGCCATTAATTGCCGTTCAAAATGATGGTAAGGTTTTCGAGCGGCTATAGGGTTTCGTGAGCGTCCACTTTGTTTTTTTTGGCAATTGGCATTAGATGGTGTTTTTTTTTTTTTTGGTGCAATGATTTTTTTCACAATTGGCATTGGATGGTGCCCCTTTTTTTGGTACAATGATTTTCTAGTTAAGAATATGTCCCTATTATGTTTTTGTTTCTATTTTCTTTGTAATCCATCCTCTAAATCACTATCGTTCAAGCTATCCACAAAATTACCCTGCAGAAACAGTTAATGAAATTGGATCGAGTAATGGGTATACTATTAGGAAGCTTCACAATTTTTTAATGATAATTTACTCCCTGTTGTCCTTTTATTTTATCAGGAGGAATAAGCCCAGGCATCTATCACTCTTTTTGGCAACCCTGGAGAAGCAGTTCCTCTTAGAAAAGAGGGTCGAGGAGGGATTAGTGTAGGAGGGCTTCTCCCCCCTCCTCCCCCCCCTTTCCCCGTCCCTCAACCCAAATAGTTCTGGCTTCCTCTTTAACCATCCTACTAGGAGTGGAGCGGCTCTCTCTGAGAATACCTTAAATAGGTATTTGGTCCAGGTCGAGCGATTGCGTGCTGTATCTTAGGGTGCATTGTGCTGCCCGCTGCACTCTAACTTTTACTTTGATTTGTTGATCAAGCTCTTCGTACATAGAATGAGACAATTAGTTATGTTCACTACTAGATAGCAACAGACTCAGCTCTTGATGAGGTTAACACATAATAAATAATCTGCTAAGCCTTTTACCCATCCAGATTCTATTGACTTCCTAAGTTCCAATATTTGGATGAACTTGCAAATACATATTTCAAGTAATACTACTACACTTCAATCAATTTACTAAGCATTTTTGTTGCCAATTTACTGCTATATTACTACTGTATCATAGTTGACAATATTATTACTATATCACAGTTGACAATATTACTACTATATCACAGTTGTCTGCAAAATTTCTCAGTTGAACAAGGAAAGGAAAATCATTTTAAAAAATAAATAAATTCTTGGGCCAAAGTACATAAAATAGAACTGAAAATAAATGATAATACATCTTTTGAGCTCATCTAAGGTTGCAATAATACCGGGGAGATATGTTAAGTAAAGGTTCAGGTGTTTTGATGATTAACAAACTAAGTCAAGGACCAGATAGACTGTCAGGCTATGTTGCTGAAGTAAGCTATGGAAAACAGTATGTAAAGTTGTTGTGGTTGGTGAGATGTCTATCAGACATGTACGAGAGACCAGTGGTCCATAATGTGTACCCGCAACAGTATAAAAGAACGTTGTCCAAGATAGAAACTCAGTTTTTCAACCTTTTACAAAAATTCAAATATTCTCAAACTGAAAAGCTCTTCCTTGGCATCTTATGCATGAGGATGCAACATCGATAAATTAGGAACCTGATAGAAAACTTCTATAGTTCTACAATTTGATAGTGTTGTGTCGTGAAGATATAAAGGTACGTGACTAGTGTTGTTTGTTAGTCCTTTTTGAGCTTTGTTCACCTTGTAGACAGAGTAGTAGTCTTAAGGCTTGGTTGTGGTTCTAGTCTATCTGTATAAGGGTTGTGGACTTAGACTAGAATAAGGTTTTCAGGTGCTCCTTGCTTGTTCTTCTCGTACAAGTTGTGTTGTAAGAGAAAGTAGAAAAATAGTATGTGCATTGTATTTCTTTACTTTGCTCTCTAGTAGATTTGGAGTTGGTTAATCATGTGGTGACAGGTCGTGGTTGTTCCTCCCTTAAGTAAGGAGTTTTTCCATGTAAAAATCTTTGTGCACTTATCTTCTGACTTTTACTTTCTTCAAGTTCTTGCTTATCATACTCAGAGGGACCAGATCCTTCAATAAGCAAGGAGCACGCTGACTTTTCAATTGGTATTAAAGCAAGGATTTCTATCAGTTTCACATATTGAGATTTACTGAAAATAGCTGCTCTACTCAACTTAGAAGAAGGACAATCATCCACAAGACCACCAAGATTCAATGGCAAGTATTACGGATGGTGTAAAGGTTGTATGCACGACATTTTGATAGCTGAAGACAATGAACTATGGGATATTGTTGTAGATGGACCATACATTCCAATGACTGAAGTCAAAGAAGGAGAAACAACCAAGTATGTTCCCAAGACTAGGCATCAGTACACTTAGCTGGACAGGAAGAAGATTGAAAAGAATTACAAGGCAAAGAAACTGATTGTCTGTGGAATATGAGCTGAAGAATACAATCGAGTTTCTGCCTGTGAATCTGCTAAAGAAATCTGGGATTGTCTGAAAAACGCTCATGAAGAATAGAGCAAGTGATAGAATCGAAGATTGGCATGTTGACTTCTCAGTATGAGGACTTTATCATTCATGAAGGAGAAACCATCAAAGCCATGGAGACCAGGTTCTCAGCTATAACAAATGAACTCAAGTGCTTAGGGGAACCCATTAGTCAAAGTAGGCAAGTTAGAAAAATCTTGAGAGTGCTTCCCAAGTCATGGGAGAGCAAAGTTGATGTCATAACTGAGTCGAAGAACCTAAAAACTCTGAAGATGGATGTTCTTATTGGCATACTTCCTACTCATGAGTTGAACAAAAAATATGACACTGCTAAGAGAGAAGGGAAGAAAGACATATCCTTGGCATTGAAGACAGCACAAAGTGATGAGGAAGTTGATAGTATAGATATGGCTTATCTCACCAAGGGATTTAAAAGGTTCGTGAGAAAAAGTCATAAGTTGGCACAGAAAGGGAATATGGATAGAGTTTGTAGAAATAATGACCTATGCCATGGTTGTGGCAATCTAGGACACTTTATCAGAGAATGTCCTTCTGGTAGAGGTGATCTTAAGGATGGCCAAAAAACTGGTAAGGATGGAAGGAAGGACCAGGTTCCGAAAAAGTATAAGAAAAATCCTGTTGCTGACAAGATTATGATGAAGGCAATGGGGGTCTGGGGAAAATCTTCCAGTGGATCTGAAGAAGAACAACTCGAAGACTCATCCATGCTTGCAGTCAAGGATGATGATAAGATCTATGATGACCTATTTTTCTTTATGACCCAGTCAGATGATGAAGAAGACGATGATGAAAGGGTAACACTGTTAGACCTTAAAGATAATCTAGATCTTTATTCTGCTAAAAAGTTGAAAAACGTGCCATGTGTTCTCATTGATTCAGTCTATGAACTGACTATTGAGAAGGATCAACTAAATATGAACTGTTGATGTAAATGGAATTTGAAGTTAAGTCTGATGCTAAGATAAAGAGAAAGGTTAGTGAAAATGAACTTTCCCTCGACGAAAAACTAAGAGAGGCTGAACTAAGTTGAACTTAGACTTAGAAAGAAACACCATGATAGAAAAGGACCTGATGCAAGTTAAAGAAGACTTGAAAAGGTCTATGAAGTGGACTACATCTTCCAAACTTCTTGGAGATATGTCCTGTAGCTGGAGTTTCAAAAAGAAAGTATTAAGCTATGTCAATCAAATAGACCCCCTTTATAATCCCCACAGTTTTGTTTACATTGTGGGAGGAAATGGACATCTTAAAGACAACTGTGAAGTTTTGAAGAGAACTTTGAACAAACAGAAATTTGTGATGTCAGAAAAGAAAACTGTGAAGGAGGGACCAGGTTAAAAGGCTAGATTGAGGATCAGACTTCTGCCCCTCCGGACCAGGAAATTTGTAATCAGGTCACTATCTGCCTATTGGGAGCTCAGATTAAAATGGGTTCCCAAAAATAACTTTTGATCACTTGTAGGAAAGGTCAGTAGGAAGCAGTCAGTGCTGGTATATGGATAGTGAATGCTCAAAGCACATAACTGGAAGGACTAAAAACTTCCTCATATTGAATGAGTATGAAGGGGGCAGTATGTCTTTTGGAGGTGGTTAAAAAGGCTATATCATGGGCAAAGGAAAGTTAGGCAAATGTTTTGAGAAGTCCATTGAAGAGGTGTAATACGTTGAAGGGTTAATGTACAGTCTTCTTAGTGTATCCCAAACCTGTGACAAAGGGAATGAAGTCAGGTTTCTTTCAGACAAATGCACAGTTATAAACCTAGCTACAAATAAAATGGTGTTGACTGCAATGAGATGCATTAACATGTATGTGGCATATCTGAGAATAATCCAGGAGGACAATCTGACTTGTCTAAAGGCATAAGATGATTCGTGTGACTTATGGCATAGCAGACTTGGTCATATCAGTCCTTCTATATACTGAACAAGTTGGTAGGTGTTATTGGACATGTTATATATCTATGTTATGAGCTTTGACTCCTTTTGACTCTTGATTTTGATGTTATGAAGTTGTCCCTTAGTCCTGTTTATCCCGATTTACTACTTCTTATTATGTTTTATTGCTTACGCGAACAAGGATGTGCAATGATATGCTAAGAAGCTTGCTTGGAGTCCCTTTGGGTTTCTCATGTGTCATGTCATGACTAGGCCCTAGGTTTGGGTCGTGACACTATATGGCCCCGTGGTTTGTGGCTTGCCTAAGGTAAACTTCAGAAATTCCAAGTGTGTGCAACATTTGCTCAAGGAAAGCAAACAAAGGGATCCTTTAAGTCCAAGCATGAAGTAAGTACTTCTAGACCCATTGAACTTATTCATACTGATCTTTGTGGTCCTGTAAAGGTTCAAAGCAGAGCTGGAAAGAAGTATATTTTGGTAATGGTTGATGGTTACTCAAGATATAGGTAGGTGAAGTTCCTGATATACAAGGATGAGTTTGCAGACCTATTAATCAATCTGACTAAGCAAATCCGGAACCACTTTAGCAGCAAGGTCGTAAGGATCAGATCTGACCGTGGTACTGAGTTGGAGAATTCAACCTTGGATGGCATTTGTGCTGAAAATGGAATTCACCATAATTTTCCACCTCCTAAAACTCCTCAACAAAATGGAGTTGTGGAGAGGAAAAACAAAACCTTGGTGGAAATTCGAAGAACCATGTTGATTGACTCTGTATTGGAGAAATATTTCTGGGCTGAAGCTGTTAATACTACCTACTATGTCACCAACAGATGTCTGATAAGATACCTCAAAAACAAGACTCCGTATAAACTCTTGTTTGGAAGAAAACCCAACATTAGTCATCTAAGGGCTTTTGGATACACATGCTTCGTAATGAAAAATGGCAAGGAGAAAATTGGAAATTTTGACTCCAAAAGTGATGAGTGGGTGTTTGTTGGATACTCTACTAGCAGCAAGGCTTATAGAGTATTCAACAAAATAACCCTCTACATTGAGGAGAGTGTGCATGTAATCTTTGATGAGTCAGGAGAAATGAAGAATATAAGTGATAGAGAAGACTCCGACCTGAATGAACCACTCCAATTTCAAAGTGACAGCCTGATAGATGATCCTTCAACTAATGGTACAGAATAAGCTGAGCATAGGACAAATGATGGTAATGAGAACAATGAACCCTTGGAAAGAACAGATACCCCTACGAGGGACTCTGAGGCTGATAGTGCTGATCTTGGTGAAGACCATGATGCTGCTCAACAAGAAGGAGAGGAAAACTCAATTATCATAAGGAGTCTCGACCAGTCTACAGCCAGGACCTTTAGATAGAAACATCAGTCATCTCATCCCTTGGATAATCTTGTTTCCCCTTTGGATTCTGGAATTCAAACCAGATCCAAGACTAGAAATCTAATGGCATGTGATGCTTTTATGTCTTCCATAGAACCTAAAAATGTCAAAGAAGAACTCAACAATGAAGCTTGGGTGAACTCTATGCAGGAAGAACTACTTCATTTTGAGAGAAGCAAGGTATGACATCTGGTTCCTAGGCCTTTAGACAGAACTGTAATAGAGACCGGATGGGTGTTCAAAAATAAGTTGGATAAAAATGACACCATCACTAGGAATAAATCCAGATTGGTGGTTCAGGGATTCACTCAAGAAGAAGGGATAGATTATGATGAAACATTTTCTCCAGTAACTAGAATGGAAGCAATCAGAATTCTAATTACTTTTGCCACCTATATGGATTTCAAGATATTCCAAATGGATGTCAAGAGTACCTTCCTAAATGGGTATCTTAAGGAGGATGTCTATGTGAAGCAACCACTAGGCTTTGAAAGTGTTGAATATATAGATTATGTCATGAAGCTAGATAAGGCGTTGTATGGGTTGAAACAAGCTCCAAGGGCTTGTATAAGAGACTAACTCGATTCTTTCTAAGTCATGGATACAAAAGAGGAAAGATTGACAACACTCTGTTTCTAAAGACCAGGGGAAAGAACTTACTAATTGTACAAGTATATATAGATGATATTATTTTTTAGGCTACTAAAAGCTCTCTCTGTAAAGAGTTTGGAGACTTGATAAGAAATGAATTTGAGATGAGTATGATGGGTGAGCTTAGTTCCTTTCTAGGATTGCAAATTAGGCAGACTCCTAGAGGCATTTTTATCAGTCAAGAAAAGTACATCAAGGACCTGCTTAAGAAGTATCAGCTAATGGATGCTAAGCCAATTGATACTCCTATGGGAACAAGTGCTAAGTTAGATGTGATGAAAGTATGGACATGGTAAACGCAACTATGTATAGAGGAATCATTGAATTGGGTCATTATTGAACGTACCTACAAGCGGACCTGATATAGTCTTCAGTATGGGAATGCGCGTGAGATTCTAATCATGTCCTAAGGAATCACGCTTGAAGGCTGCCAAAAGAATTCTCAGATACCTTAAAGGATCTGAGAGCCTATCTCTATACTATACTGTTGGTGATTGTTTTGAATTAGTTGGATATATTGATGCTTACTTTGCAGGGTACCTAGTTGATAGAAAAAGCACCTTAGAAATGGCACATTTCCTTGGACTTTCACTAATCTCATGGGGAGCCAAGAAGCATAATTAGTTGCATTACCTATTGTAGAGGCTGAGTATATAGTTGTAGCTGCTTGCTATTCACAACTACTGTGGATCAAACAATAGCTTGAAGATTTTAGTGTACTAATGGATACTATTCCTCTTACGTATGACAACATAAGTGTTTTGAATATGGCCAAAACTCCAGTTCATCACAAAAGGACAAAGCACATTAATGCTAGACATCATTTCCTCAGGGACTATGTGGAGAAAGGGAACATTTTATGATGTTTTGCAGCAGTGAAGATTAGATTACTGACATCTTCACTAAGGCACAACACAAGGACCAGTTCAAAAGAAATAGAATGAAGTTGGGGTTGATCAGATAAAAGCATGAAGAATCGAAATGATTGTGGTTTTCTCCTATGTTCCTGGCTAAAAAGACCTAAACAGGTATATCAGAAATTATTCACAGTCAAGTATATGCCATCTTGTACTTTGCAGGCTAGCAAAGTAACAATTTCATAGGATTTGAGGATCACACAAAGACCTAACTCACTAACAGTGATAATGGTTTCTGGTTATGTCCTTCATATCCTTTCTTTGTTCCGCATTTGCTATGCTATTGGATATATTTTGTTGCCTCGAGTACCTAGTGTTTTCTAATTGTGATCTTGTCTTAATTTACTGTTTTCCTCTTAATGATACCAAAATGGGGAAGATTATAATCATATTCAGAGGGAATATTATATTCAGGGGGAATGTGGCATACTAATCAACAATGGGGTGTAGTTTGTCATAAAAAAATGGGGAAATTGTTAAGTACATGTTAAGGTGTTTTGATGATTAACAAACTAAGTCAAGCACCAGGTAGACTGTCAGGCAAAACAGACTGTAAAGTTGTTGTGATTGGTGAGATGTCTATTAGACAGGTACGAAGAGACCAGTGGTCCTAATGTGTACTCGCAGTAGTATAAAAGAAAGTTGTCCAAGGTAGAAACTCAGTTTTTCAGCAAAAACTAAATGTTCTCAAATTGAAAAGCTCTTCCTTGGCATCTTGGGCATGAAGATACAACATGGACAGACTAGGGACCTGATAGAAAACTTCTATAGTTCCATAGTTTGATAGTGTTGTGTCATGTGCTAAAGTATAAGATCACACCTAAGATATAAAGGTACGTGATCAGTATTGCTTGTTAGTCCTTTTTGAGCTTTGTATGCCTTATAGACAGAGTAGTGGTCTTAAGGCTTGGTTGTGGTTCTAGTCTATCTACATAAGGGTTGTGGGCTTAGACTAGAATAAAGTTTTTGGGTTCTCCTTGCTTGTGTTCTCGTAAAAGTTGTGTTGTAAGGAAAAGTAGAGAAATAGCATGTGTTATATTTCATTACTTTGCTCTCTAGTAGATTCGGAGTTGATAGATCCTATAATGATAGATTGTGGTTGTTCCTCCCTTGAACAAGGAGTTTTTCCACGTAAAAATCCTTGTGCACTTATCTTCTGACTTTTACTTTCTTCAAATTATTGCTTATCATACTCAGAAGGACCAGATCTTTCAGTAAGCTAGGAGCACGCAGAATTTTCAAGATGCTTAGCATCAACAATTCCTGAGAGTGTCTGATGGACAGAGGCTAACGATGGTTTGAAGGGATGGATAACAGAAGGAACTTCATACCGTATGTCGCTATAATCTGCAACTTTTTTGATTTTATTCATATCAAAATCATACTCATATAGACATCCACCACCTAGTAGGAATATATGACCTCGTTACCATCAATGCAGATAGGAAGAATAGCATAAATGTGTGGCTCGAAAGCAGGGGAAACTCTCCAATTCCTGGTTTCACAATTATAAATAGTGACTGTACATTTTTGGTAGGTATGAACAAAGCTTTCCTTGAACTATCACTAACCATTGAGCAGAATTATAGATGATACTCGTCTTTAGCTTTTGCTTATAACGAATACTGATGAACTTGGAAGGGTTAAGAATTGACACTTCTTCTCACTTTTCATCAAAAATAAGAATACGTCCATCACAATGAGTCAATACAAGATGGAAACAGCATTTAGATAAGTCATCCTTTTAGCCTTTCTGATTTAGAATTCATGCCATAAGCCCGACGATGTAAGTATATGAAGTTTGTATACTTTTCGTTGGTCCAATATTACCAATTTATATTCATCTGAAGTAGGGTAATCAACAAATAAGCGTGCATTCACAGTAGTCGGACGAGGATAATGGTCAGGGTATGGCATCAATTTATGAGCCTCAGTTATGGGATTTTGCCCGTTTCTCATTGGCCAAACCAGTATTTTCGTCAAAGATGTTCATACGGTAACATGGGTGGTGATTTTTGTATCATAGGTGCTCAACAATTTATATATATCAAAATATTTGTATTTAACTTATACATTGGAAAAAGTTTTCTGACGAAGGGTATTGTCTGCCCCTGCCGTTTCTTCTTCCAAACACAAACAATACTTCCAATTTAACCTAAAACCTGATTTCGCTTTCTTAGTTTCACAGTGATTAAAATATGTAAAGTAGGTTAACTAATTTACCATAATTAATACCAGGGTAATTAGTATATAAAACAAAGACATGTTATTAACATGATTTCATATATCTTTCAATTTTGAGATTTATAACTATTACTAGTTAAGAAGATCTTGTGCAATGCATGAGCCTAATAATTATTCATAAATTTATTTTTTGGGATAATACATAGCCTCTTTCTCCCAAACTTGACAGCGAAACTTACTTTATCACATAAACTATACGGGCATTCATATACCCCTTTAACAATTCACAAGTGAATTATTTGCACCCAAAAGTCTGACATGGTAGGAAAAAAATTAGAGGCGTGTTTTATATTAATTTTTAGAAAAAAAATAATCCTATTTATATATGTTGTACAAAAAATTAAAAAAATGAAAAATAAAAATAAAAAGCTCCACCCAACCCCCAACCCCATCTCTTTCTCCATCTTCTTCAAGCCCTCCGCCCTTTTTTCTCTTCTTCAAAATACCCCACCCCACTTCTCCTTCTTCGACCCCCACCACCCCACCCTCCACCCACAACACACCCAACCCCAAAAATAAAGTTAATTTTCTTCAATAATGACAAATTTTGATTTTTTTTCTTTCCTTTTTCCTTCTTCCATGAACACACCATCCTACACCTCCATTAATGTCTTCTTTCTCTTCGATTATCATAAATCTTCACTAATAATCTCTCTATCATCAATTTTTTTTTGAGAAAATTCTCTGGTGCATTTTCGTGAACAATTCCCTTGGCAATATTCTAACTTCAAATCATTTCATCTTCATGAAAAATGACACTAACTAATATCAATAGAGTAAAGTTCACTAATTTTACCTAATTTTCATCAATGATTTTAATCTATTTAGTTTATCTAAAAAACACTTCGAAGAAAAGATTAATAAAAATAAAATAAAATTAGTCAACTACCAGGTTCTATTGGAGAAGAAATATATTTTCACCTCAGATTCCAATTGAGAACAAACACATGTGCAAAGGTTAGTGCTGATGTGGTATTGAAGAAAATTAATAAACAAAATAAAAATTAAAAAATAAATTTAAATATATATTTTTACATGGTGCTGACGTGACGTTGATGTGGTGCTGACCTGGCACTAATGTGGTGCTGACAAGGCACGTGTGCATTGCACTCTCCCTTGTGAGAGTGGTCATGTATTGTTAGGGTGGAACTAAATTCACTTTGAAAAGTTAAGGGGTATTTAAACACCCGTGTAGTTTAGGTGCTAAAGTAAGTTTCGTTGCTAAGTTTGGCGGGGGGAGGGGGGGAGGATTTATAGATTTTCCCTTTATTTTTAATGATATCATTAAACATTATTAAATTTTCTCATTGAGTGAATATCCAATGAATATTATTATTATTCATTAAATTTTAAATTTAATGATTAAATGATTTTAAATTTTTATATACATTTGTAGTACTTCCTTTTTGACATAAGTATAATTACGAAAAAATATTAAAGTAGTTATTTAATTTTATTTATCACATTTTAAGATAAATTTATTTTATCCTAATTTTAATATTTGCTTAACTTAAAGTAACTGATCGAGGTGATATAGCAAAATCATAGTTGAAGCTACTAGAAAAATTATTTATTAGGGGCAATATTGTAAAATCATAGTTAAAGTAGCTGCTTTAAAAAGTTTAAATAAAAAATTCAAAAAATATTTTTATGGGCCCCAATGTATAAAAAGAGGTAGACAGCTCAAGCAGGCATGTAGATGGAGAGCTGCCTACTTGCCCCAACTCCCACTTATATGATAAGACTAGTAAAAGCTGCCCGAGCAATGCCCGAGCCCATTAAATACGTTTGATTATTTTTACACTTTTATTTATATAAGGAAATTTTAATTTAAAATATGATGTCTTAGTGGTTTTAATTTGTTTGTCCTTAGTTTAAATTTATCTCAAAAAGAATGTCTCTTTCTCTCTATCTTTTTTTTTTTTTTGTAACTTTTAAAATTTAACTTTCTACTTGACATGTTACCACAAGATCAAAAAATATTATTGATACATTTGAGTCAAATAATATGATATATCTTTAATTTAAAATCACAAAATTTATAAATTTTCTTAATTTTTTGGCTAAATTAAATAGGAGCAATTAATTAAAATAGAGATAATATTTAGTTTAGTAAAATATTGTCATGCCCCGGGAGGGTACCCTAGGTGTAACTGGCACTCAAAGACTATTGCTAGTCCCCAAGCGAACAACCTAGTCTTATCACACTCGTTCAATCAGTAGATCTGCAGAAGATACTCGAGAAATAATAGAATCTAGCAAAGGACTACAAGATTTATCAACTCTGTCTATCATAAGAAACAAGATCGACAAAACAATTCAGTCTGGAAAGGGAAAGAGGGGAAAAAGAAACCCCAACATCAATCATCATCGGTCCATATCTATGAAGCCTCTATAACTACTATCTAAGAAGGTACCATGACAGGCCTTGGCTACCACAGTCCAAATAAAGAACTCAAAAGAACTAAAAGTAAGTAAAGATGTCCTCCGAAGGCAAGGGAGGACTCACCAAGTCTAAAATCAAGGAACTCTGAACCTTGACAATTCTCCTGCTGAAGTCCCATATCTTGCAGCGCCAAAGGGGTGTTATTATGTGGATGTACTGTCTGTAAAACGGGCTAAATTACCCAATATAGGCAAGATAATATAGTAAGACATCAGCTCATCCATCACTCAATCTCAACTCAGAATAAGGAACAGGACTCCATCACATCACCATCAATCAGGACTCACACTATCACTTCAACCTCAGAGTACTATCAATATGAAATCTATTTAGGGTTTCTCTGACCGACAACCATCATCTATAAACCGGTGATGGTACAATGAAGAGATATCGTTGCCACATCCGCCTAGTACCTTATCGGGATAAAGGACGGGTTTATCAGGGGATCCCAAAAGTCTATCAAGTCCTCTGCGGGACAAAGGAAACATCTATTTTCATGGTCTAATCCTCTCCTACATTAGCCACATAATTAATGAGTACGAGTGAGACTCACTCTTACCTATTTCGGTGCTAATACTCCTCCCAGGACTCGACATACTCATAAGTCTATCAACATTAGGATGGTTATATAACCAACCTCCCTCAGACTAGGACCTCCACTCATCCGATCATCAATTGACTCAAGGGATTAAGAACATTATTAAAGTTCCAAGTTTTATCTCTAAAGGACCTTTAAGGATCTCCCTCTCAATTAATTTCAGCAACATTATTATCAATGCTCACTCAATTCAAGACTCGGATCACAGCAACCATGCATGCATACATACGTAACTCGGGATCTACACGTCAACCCCTAGCTTTATCCATGCACACTTTAGTAATTAAACGTATAAAGTCTATGCAATAGTCAGATAATCAGTTAATCAAGTAAGTCAAATTGTGATGATCATCAATTTAAGAAAATATATATAGATTAACAGTAGTTTTAAGAAGTCATGCAAGAAATTGACAAATCATGCTCATCAACTTTATCTATCAACTTACTATGTTCAACGGGCATATGGGAGAACAATCATATGTTTTGGGTAGCCTTTATATACCTGGGATGAAGATTGTATTAATCTTCAACAAGAATTGGACTCAAACTCTCAATCCTCAGAGCTTTCCTGTCTCCTCCCTCAAAGTTTTCTCGCATAAAAGCTTACGAAGAAGAAGAATGAGTTATAGAAACCCTAAATTAATATAAAACAACTTTAAAAATATGTTTAAGACTTAGGATAGGGTGGAAAATGACCAAAAGACTCTTCCCGAATTAAAACAAAAAATTTTTAAAACTCGTACACTGATTCGCGACATACCAGGGGCGCTGACCAGTATAATTTCGTGAATTTTTGAAATTTCAAGTTCCCGTTGAAAAATTAAAGAAAAGAACAAGTGTTACTCCACACCCCACCCCCACCCCCCACCCCCGCGTCGCGCCAGGGGCGTGGATCGATACTATTTTTGCATTAATTAGCGAAAATTATTTTTTGAATCGGTTGCTTTAAAATTGGGTCGAGACCATTTTCCCACTCGATTTTCTGCGTTCATCACAAATCTAGTTCAGATTTCCCATCGGAGCTTTGGAACACGCGTTATACACATGATTACGTTCTAGTGGCATTTCGATAATTTTATGGTGTATTATATCATCTCCCCCTTAGGATCATTCGTCCTCAAATGATGAGTAAAAGCAGAATAAAGCATGAGTAGACTCAAAACTTATCTCACCACTCACTCGAGAACTCTCGAACTCTCAACTATCCATCACCTTCTACATCTCTATCTTAGACTTAAAGACTAGAATTAATACATCAACTCAAGAAAGGAGCTTCAATAGCGTTAAATAGGGGTGTTCATGATTTGGTTTGGATCAGTTATTGGTTAAAACCATAATCAAACCAATTTAGTCGGTTTTAAAATTTCTAAAACCAAACCAAACCAAATTAAAAAATAATCGTCGGTTTGGTTATTTTCGGCTTGGGTCGATTTGGTTAATTTTTTGGGTTATTTTTTGGTTTAAATTAATGCATTTATTGAAGGCATACACATCTCGGTAGACACAAACACCTAGTACATGAATAATTATAAAAGATTATTGTGGATTCAATTAAGCAATAGTACGAGAGTTATTATTATACAAACAAAGTGATTTAGTTAAGCAATACAAAAGTTATTATACACGAATAAAGTGATTAAGTTAATTAATACTAAAGTCATTATAGACCGAAGATCAAATCTTCACAATAAAAATTACAAGCTCAACAATCAAATAACTACCCGGGGAAGGTGGTACAAGAAAATCATATTCCAAAATACTAACAAGTGAATGTTCAAATATAAATGGTAAAGTTAAAGATATAAATTAATTAAAATATAACAAAATATTTATATATTATTTATATATATAATTATTTGGTTCGGTTTTAGTTATTTTTGTGGATATTTTTTAGTAAAACCAAAATCAAACCCAATAGTATCGTTTTTCAATAAATTAAAAATCAAACCTAACCAAATCAAATCAAATTTTGGATTTTTAATCGGTTTGATTCGGATTTCGGTTCGGTTTGGTTGTTTAACCATAACCATGAACAACCCTAGCGTTAAGGATAGAGACATTACCTTCCACATCATCGTCATTCGACGAATAGGTGCGGGTATTTGAGTTTTATCTCTTCCTCAGCTTCCTATTTAGCTTCCTCAATGAATTGATTCCTCCATAGAACTTTGACGGAGGCTATCTCTTTGTTCCTTAGCTTACGAACTTGTCGATCAAGGATTTGGATCAGAATTACTTCGTAGGATAGGCTACCCTTTACTCCCGTACTCTCAATAGGAATTGCTAAAGCAAGATCCCCCCCCCCCAAACACTTCTTCAACATTGAAATGTGGAACACCAGATAAACTCTATCTAGCTCGGAAGGTTGGTCTAGCTTATAAATGACCTTCTTAATCCTCCTCATAATCTGGTATTTTCCAATATAACATGGACTCAATTTACCCTTCTTACCAAACCTCATGACACCTTCATGGGTGATACCTTCAAGTACACCCAATCATCCACCTCAAACTCCAAGCCCCTTCACCTCATATCTGTATAAGACTTTTGGCTACTTTTTGCTATCCTCAACCTTTCTCTGATGACTTTCACCTTCTTTATGGACTGGTAGACAAGATTGGGTCCAATCAATTCAGTTTCACCCACCTCAAACTAGCCAATCGACGATCTATATCTCTTTTCGTACAAAGCTTCATAAGGGGCCATCTGAATACTGGCATGGTAACTATTGTTATACGCAAATTCAATCAATGGTAGATGATCATACCAATTCCTCTTAAAGTTGATGATGCAAGCTCTCAACATATCCTCCAAAGTTTGAATGGTGTGCTCTGCCTGTTCATCTGTCTCAGGGTGAAAAGATGTGCTCAGATTTACTTTCGTACCCAATCCCTTCTGAAAAGATCTCCAAAATTGAAAGATGAATTGAGCTCCTCTGTCCGAGATGATGTACAAGGGAACCCCATGCAACCTCACAATCTCATGAATGTATAGACGGGCATAGTTCTCAGTCGTATTAGTTGTCTTGACTGCCAAGAAGTAGATTGATTTAGTTATCCTATCCAAAATCACTCATATCAAATCATACTGCTTTCGGTATCTTGGTAAGTCAGTAATGAAATCCATGTTGATCATCTCCCCTTCCACTTAGGAATTTCAAAGTTTTGGGCCAATAAACATGATCTCTGATTTTCAACCTTGACTTGTTGACAATTAGGGCACTTAGAGACAAATTCCTCAATGTCCCTCTTCATTCTATTCCACCAATAGACTTCTCTCAAGTTCTGGTACATCTTGGTGGAACCAGGATGGATAGAATATCCGTAGCTATGAGATTTGGCCATGATTCTTTCTCGTAATCCATCAACTTCGGGCACACATAATCTACCCTGGTATCTCAACACCCCATCTCCCCCTTTAGAGAAAACCATCACCTTCTATTGAGGATCGCTTCTTTCAATTGGAGCAAAACAGGGTCTTGGTCTTGCTTTTCCTTCACTTCTGACACTAAGGATGAAGCAGACTCATTCTGAACATTAACCTCGCCTTCATTGTTCTCCTCAAGTTGCACTTCTAATTGAGTCAATCTATGCACTTCCTTAGCTAGTTCTCTCTTCCCTTCCTCCACATAGGCAGTGCTACCCATAGACAACCTGCTAAAAGCATCAACAATAATGTTAGCCTTACTTGGGTGGTAGAGAATGCTCATGTCACAGTCCTTGAGCAACTCCAACCATCTCCTCTGTCGCAGGTTGAGATGCTTCTGATTGAATACATATTATAAATTTTTGTGGTTAGTGAACATGTCCACATGCACTCCATACAAATAGTGACGCTTGATCTTAAGTGTAAACACCACCGCTTCCAATTCAAGATCATGGGTCGGATAATTCTTCTCATGGGTCTTAAGTTGTCTGGAAGTGTACATTAGCACCTTTCCTCTATGCATAAGCATACAACTCAATCTAACTCTAAATTCACAGTATATCGCAAAATCTCCCGTCCCGTCGGGAAAAGTTGGAATTGGTGTTGCAGTTAGTCTAGTCTTGAATTCTTTGAAACTCTTCTCACATCCCTCAGACCACTGAAATTTGACCTTCTTCTAATTTAGCTTGGTCATCAATGGTGCAGCCAACGAAGAGAAGCCTTCAACGAATCTATGGTAGTAGCCTGCCAGACCTAAGAAACTTCTTATTTCTGTTGGAAAGGTTGGTCCAGGCCATTTCTTAACCACTTCAATCTTCTGGATATCCACCAAAATACCATCCCCCAAAACAACATGGCCTAGGAAGGCCACAGACCTGAGCCAAAACTCACACTTCGATAACTTTGTATACAATTCATGGTCCTTGAGAGTTTGTAAAGCCACTCTAAGATGATTAGCATGTTCCTCTTCATTCTTAGAATACATCAGGATATCATCAATAAATATAATCACAAACATATCAAAATACAGTATGAATACCCTGTTCATCAAATCCATGAAGGTTGCAGGTGCATTAGGCAACCCAAAGGACATGACCAAGAACTCAAAATGTTTATACCATGTCCTAAAGGTTGTCTTACAAATATCACTTTCCCTCACCTTCAACTGATGGTAACCTGATCTGAGGTCTATCTTGGAGAAGCAAGTAGCACCCTGAACTTGGTCAAGTAGATCGTCTATCCTGGGGAGAGGATACTTATTCTTTATTGTGACCTTATTCAGTTGCTGGTAGTCTATGCACATTTTGAGATACCCATCTTTCTTACACATGAAAAGAACAGGAGCACCCCCAAGGAGAGACACTAGGCCTTATGAAACCTTTCTATAACAAGTCTTTCAATTGTTCTTTCAATTCTTTCAGTTCAGTGGGGGTCGTTCTATAAGGTGGAATTGGAATGGGTTGGGTCTCGGAAAAAACATCAATCCCAAAGTCAATCTCCCTGTCGCGAGGGACTCCAGGTAGGTAGGTCATCAGGAAGCACTTCAGGAAACTCATTCACAATCAGGACTGGTTCAAGAGTAGAAGATTCAATATCATTGGACTTAACTTACACGAGGTAGTAAATACAACCTTTGGAGATCGACTTTCTGGCTCTAAGATAAGAGATGAACTTGCCCTTAGGTGCAACAAAACTCCTCTTCCACTCTAGAACAGGCTCATTAGGAAATTGAAACTTAACATTCGGGTTCTATAGTTAACAGAGGCATAACAGGCGTGAGCCAATCCATACAAAGTATCATATCAAAGTTAACCATCTCCAATTCTACCTAGTCTGCTAAGGTATCTCTATGATAAATAGATACTAGACAATCTCTATAAAACCTCTTAGCTAAGATAGACTCACCAGTAGGAGTCAAAACAACGAAAGGTTCAAGAAAACACTCTGCGAGAATCCCAAACTTACTAGCCAAAAAAAGGGTCACAAAAGACAAAGTGGCACTTAGGTCAAGCAACGCATAACAATAAAAAGTAAAGACTCGAAGCATACTCGTAACAACATTTGGTATAGCCTCCTGATCTTATCGATTACCCATAGCATAAAGGTGGTTCGTCCCGCCTCCTGTACCTATAGTAGTACCACTCTGTTGATTGTCAACTGAGGGTGCTGTGGAAGACTGTGCTCTATTGCTCCCTGCATGTCGTTTCCTCTTCGGACACTTAAACTAGAAGTGACTAGTTTGTCCACATGAATAGCACACATACTTACCCATACGGCACTCACCCAGATAAAGCTTACCATACTTGTCATAAAGTGGCTTTCCCCTCGCACCTTGGATCACACTAGCCTGAGATTGAGCACCCTGAACCCTCAAATTCTGGTAACCATGAGACTTCTGATCATACTTGGTTGGCTGGACGAGCGTACTTGCTCGTGAAAGTAGGAGCTGATTTTGCATGGTGAGATGATCTCTTCTGAAAGTAGGACTTGTAACCCTTATTCTGTCTCCACTGGCTAGACTCATGCGCAGCTGATTTTGCTTTTCTGTTCATCTGCTCCTCTCTGTCCCTCCCTTATCCTCCTTTGTCCGTTGGGCATAAACCATAATCATGGAGATGTCCATGTTGGGGATCAACAAAGCTGTTTTTGCGCTTATTCTGCATATGTCTGGCCAGGCCAAATACAAAGTTCCTCATCCTGGCCCTCATGTCTTGCACAATCTCTGGAGCATACCTAGACAGCTTAATAAACTTAAGATTGTACTCCTTAACTGTCATCCCTCCTTGCTTTAAGTTCACGAACACATCAACCTTCACCTCCCTCAACTCTTGAGGAGAGAAATGGTTAAGAAAAGCAACTTCAAACTCCTCCCACTCTATAGGCTCAACATCCTCACCTCTACTATCTTCCTATTGGTTGTACCAGATATTAGAAACATCCTTCAACTGATAGCAGGGAAGCTCAACTCCCTCGATCACATTAGCATGCATAGCTTTCAGGACCTTATATATTTCATTAATAAAGATCTGCGGGTCCTCCTCAACCTTTGACCCCGTATACACTAATGTGTTCATTCTCAAGAAATTTCTGAGTTGGGTTGCTATTGAGGACTACTGTGAGCTAGAGCTAGGAGTTTGAGGGCCTCGACAGTTACCCTGGGAGGCCACCAGCTGAATCAGCTTAGTGATGACTTCTCTAAACTCTTCCTCTGTGTTGGGAGTTGGCTAGGGCTATGCAGGGGCGCATGTGGGACCTCAGCAGTCCTAGCAGGCCATCCCCATCTCCTTATCTCCGTCTGAACAGTGACCTCGGGTTGGGTGTTCTCAGCAGCTGGGGCTGAGGCATCTCTTTGAGCAGTTGTTCTCTTTGGTGGCATTTTCTGGAATATGTATAACATACGAATTAGAATGAGATCGCTCATAGAGTGAAACTATATCGCACGAACTTAGATCATAAATTTTCTTAATTTTTTGGCTAAATTAAATAGGAGCAACTAATTAAAATGGAGATAATATTTAGTTTGGTAAAAAATTGTCATGCCCCAGAAGGGTACTCTAGGCGTAACTGGCACTTAGAGACTATTGCTAGCCCCCAAGTGAACCATCTAGTCCCATCACATTCGTTCAATCAGTAAATCAGCGGAAGATACTCGAGAAATAATAGAATCTAGAAGTGGGCTACAAGACTTATCAACTTTGTCTATCATAAGAAACAATATCAACAAAATAATTCAGTCTGGAAAGGGAAAGAGGGGAAAAAGAAACTCCACCATCAGTCAGCATTAGTCTATGTCTATGAAGCCTCCATACTACTATCTAAGAAGGTATCATGACAACCCATGGCTACCACAGTCCAAATAAAGAACATAAAAGAACTAAAAGCAAGTAAAGATGTCATCTGAAGGCAGGGGAGGACTCACCAAGTCTGAAATCAAGAAACTCTAAACCTCAACGATTCACCTGCTTAAGTCCCCTATCTATTGAATCTGCATCAAATAACGATGTAGCGCCAAATGGGCATTATTACGTGGAATGTACTGCATGTAAAATGGGCTAAAGTAACCAATATATGCAAAATAATATAGTAAGACATCAGCTCATTCATCACTCAATCTCAACTCAGAATAAGGAACGAGACTTCATCACATCACCATCAATCAAGACTCACACTATCACATCAACCTCAGAGTACTATTAATATGAAACCTATCTGGGAGTTTCTCTAACCGACAACCACCACCTATGAGTTGAGGATGGTACAACAAAGAGATGTCGTTGCCACATCCGCCCAGTACCTTGCCAGGGTAAAGGACGAGTCTATCAAGGGATCCCAAAGTCTATAAAGTGATTTGCGGGACAAAGGAAACATCCACTTTTATGGTCCAATCCTCTCCTACACTATCCATGTAATTTATAAATGCGAGCGTGACTCACTCTTAGCCATTTCAGTGCTAATACTCTTCCTAGGACTCGACATGCTCAAAAGTTTATCAACATCAAGATGGTTATACAACTAACCTCCCTCAAACAAGGACCTCCACTCATACGATCATTAGTCGACTCAAGGGATTAAGAACATTATTAAAGATCCAAGTTCTATCTCTAAAAGACCTCTAAGGATCTCTCTCTCAATCACTTTCAGCAACGTTATCCTCAGCACTCACTCAATTCAAGACCCGTACCACAGCAATCATGCATACATACATAACTCAGGCTCTACACATCAACCCCTAGTATCATTCGTGCACTCTTTAGCAATTATACGTATTCAATCTATGCAATAGTTCAGATAATCAGTTAAGCAAGTAAGTCAAATTGTCATGATCATCAGTTTAAGAAAATACATATAGATTAACAGTAGTTTTAAAAAATCATGTAAGAAATTGACAAATCATACTCGTCAACTTCGTCTATCAACATACTATGTTCAACGGGCACATGGGAGAACAACTCATGTTTTGGGTAACCTTTACATACCTGGGATGAAGATTGGACTAATTTTCAACAAGAATTGGGCTCGAACTCTCAATCTTCAGAGCTTTCCTATCTCCTCACTCAAAGTTTTCTTGCAAAAAAGCTTAAGAAGAATGGGTTTTGAAAACCCTTAATCAATATAAAATGACTTTAAAAATACTTTTTAAGACTTAGGATAGTGTGGGGAATGACCAAAAGGCCCTTCCCAAATTAAAAGAAAAAAATTTAAAAAACTCATACACTGGTCTGCGACGCGCCAAGGGCGCAGACCAGTACATTTTTGCGAATTTTTGGAATTTCAAGTTGCCATCGAAAAATTAAAGAAATGAACAAGTGTTACTTTGCGCACCCTCCGCGTCGCGCCAGGGGCACGAATCGACACTGTTTTTGTGTTAATTAGTGAAAATTATTTTTCACCCGGTTGCTCTAAAATCGAGTCGAGACCATTTTTTCACTCAATTTTTTGCGCTAATCACAAATTCGTTCTCGAATTTCTCATTGAAGCTTTGAAAGACGCATTATGCGCACTATTACGTTCTAGGGGTGCTTTGATAATTTTATGGGGTCAAAAATTAACCAGGCACGAGCCTACATATTTTTTTTTACTTGATTTATTTAACACTTCAGCTGCCTTATTATATTTCTTAAGTTGCTTCGACTATAATATATAATCAAGCAGGTGAAAAAGGCACGTCAACAAGCAGCTGCCATAAAAATATTTAATTAAAAAGTCCATGAAATATTTTTATGAGGGCCTTATATGATAAAGGAGTAGAACCAGACAGCTCAAGCAGACATGTTGGCGGAGAAAATTATATTCAAAGCAGTTAAAGAAATATAATCAAGCAGTTGAAGCAGACACGTCAATAAGCAGTTACCATAAAAAATTAATCAAAAAATCCACAAAATATTTTTGTAGGTCATGTATGATAAAGGAGCAGAAGTAGATAGCTCAAATAAACAGATTAGCGGAGAGCTACCTGCTTTGGCGAATTCTAATTGGTTTCGTAGTAAAGGATTGATCGGGGCGATATAGTACAATCACAGTTAAAAAAAGAACTTATTAGGGGTAATATTGTAAAATTATAATCGAAACAGGTAAAGAAATATAATCAAGTAGCTGAAGCAAACACGTCAATAAGCAGCTATCATAAAAAGATTTAATTAAAAAGTCCACGAGATATTTTTATAGGCCCTAGATGATAAAGGAGCAGAAACAGGCAACTCAAGGAGACAGGACGATGAGAAGCTGCCTGCTTTGGAAGGTTGTCATTGGTGGAACCACCACACATATATATAGATAATACCTCTCGTTTATGAAAATTAATAATCAAGGACTTTATTTAACGTAGAGAAGAACGACAAATATTAAGACTTCAAAATCTATTAATTTGATTTTATATAAAGCTTTGTTGAACGAAGTTTTTTCACTTCTCTTCCAAGTAAATTAACAAAATTATGTAGGTGGTTTTACTAAGAAACATACTTAAAATAGAAAAAGAATTTGACATTGAGTTTTTGTCACCATCTAAATTACCCTGAGAGGCACCATACTAAACCACCGGTTGAAAAACCAATCACCAACCCAATATGAGAGCCTTAGGTATGATTAAGAATATATGTATAATTGGTTAATTAATTTACCATAATTAATACAAGAGTAAATTTATCAATATCTTTTATCTATCTATATTATTAGAAAAGCATTAATATAAATGTCGGTTGACCAAAACATTCTTCAAATGCTAAATGACTTTTTTACCCCTTATAATCTATGTTAAACAAGGATAAAATTATAATCACCCAAATATAGTGTCTATAGTCCTAGAATATATATACTTCGATTTTTATTTATTTATTTATTTATTTATTTATTTATTTATTTATAGGAAAATCAAAAAGAATATACTAAATAATATGATAATATTTCAATTTTTTCTGTTATTTCTAAATCATTGCTATAAAAAGGACACTTATTTTATATGTTCTAGGCTATAAACATGTTTTTTTTGTCACTAAAATATACATAATAGCCTATTATTAATAGGTACGGATATTTGTTCAAGAATAAACAAAAAGAAAAAGGTATGAGAAAAATAAGAAAAATAGGTGACGTGTTGCTTTTTCCTTAAATTGTAACTCGAGAACAAACAAATGGTTTTCAATCCCATTCTTGAATGCATTTTGCTTAAAGAATTACTAGAACACGATTTATAAAAGATTTTCAACTTGGGATGGTTAATTTTTTTAGTACAACTTATAAATATATTTATATCATATTTAGAATATATTTGTTATCCATAATAAATATACAATGTATCAAATTAAAAAAAAGGAAATTATATATGTAATCTATCTATAATTTGGTGCAACTTCATTCCTTTTGCGCGGGGTCTGTTCCGAGTTGAAAAATAGACCTGGTTTCTGAAATCTGGTGCAACCCCATTCCTTCTCCGCGGCACCGGAGGGTTAATTTCACTGACCTCTGTGTTCGTGGAGTTTATACTCCCAGTGATCCATGTTCACGGATGTGGGGCCACATTCGCGGAGGTATCGTCGTGCCTGAACAATTTTAAGTCATAAAATTCCATCTTCATCCATTTTCAACATTTTCCCTGATTTTTAACGAGGATTTTCGTGAAATATTTTTTTTGGTAAGTGTTGCTAACCTCAAATTAATTAATTTTCATGAGTTTTCTCTTGATTTTGTTTGAATTTTATGATTTTGAACGTTTAAGATTGGGATTGTCTTGCCTATGCATGGAAACTTTAATTGTTGATTCTCCTTCAATTTGAGCTCAATTTTAGTGAAATTTTCACCCACAAACTTCGCTTCTCCTGTAGATTCATAATTTCTAGTTTAATATCAGATTCGTAGATCTCGAATTTTAGCCTTAATTTTGACCATTTTACCCTTGAGTTCAATTCATGCCAATATGGGTATCAAAATTCATCTCTTGACTCGTAGTATCTATTCTTAATAGTGGTTGGTTGATTTGGAGCTTGTTTTGAGGCTTGGAGTAATCAAAAGCTTGGTTCAAGTGCGATTTGGGCATCGAGGTTGGTTCGGCTACCCTTTGGGGCTGGATTTGAGTTATTGGATATGTCTATGTGATAATTGTAAGATTTTGATTATTTTATGAGTAATTGGATATGTACGATACTATTTTTGTAAAAACATGATATCAGTTGTACTGGAATTAGAGTAATTGGGATATTGTTGGCAAATTAAGATGTATATTTGAAAACAAAAAAAGATGTGTTTGGATGTTATTGTGATAATATGTAGGAGACTTGTGATATCATTTGGGGAACATTGTGGTAATTGACTCATGTCATATTGTGGGACTTGTGAAGTTCGGTGTTATTGATATATTCAATTATGGGTGAAATGTGGTAATTTGAGACTTGTTGATGGTTTGTGGTACCAGTTGAGATACTTGACATTCCCTTTCTGGTTATATGATTATTATTTGTCAGTTATCTTATTATATTATTGTCATATACATTGATTTGTGGTATTGGCATGCATTCATTCCATATCGCATTTGTACCACCCCTTAACCACGGGCAGGTAGCAAGATTGAGATATTATATCATTTTTTTAAAAAAAAACCTTGAGCACAGACATGTGGAAAGGTGGAGATTGTACCCTTTTTTAAAACCCCTTGACCATGAGCAAGTGGCAAGGTTGAGAGGTTTTTGGTATATGGTCTGACAAGGCCCTCATTAGTTCTACCTGGTAGCCTTAGCTCGGTAGATGTATATACCGATTGTGTAACAGTCGTGATTCCACCTCATGTATTGCATTCATTCAATTCATTTGCATTGCATCATAATTATACTTGAGCTTTTATCTGTCCTTATGTATATATTATATTCTAACCTTGTTATTGCAGGTAAGAAAGATGAGTTCTTAGTTATTTGATGCTTATTCGATTTTTCATACCTAATCGGTTGAACTTACTGGGTACATTTTGATGTACTCGCTCCTACTATGTTTCCTCCTTGTAGATCGAGTACAGGGACTTCCCCTTGGTAGTTGATCTTATTCTGTCAGATTTCTCCTTCTTTTCCCCAGATTTCAGCAATGAGACTTAGCTATCGAGTCTCTGTTGTGTTGTTGTGACATATTCTAGTTGTATTTCATTTTGGACTTGTACTTTCTTTCTCAGACAAATTTATATTTACTCTTTCGTACTATGCAAAAGCTTTTGTACTCATGATTTCAGGTTTTGAGAATTTAAGTTAAATGTTGTGGTTGTTTTATTTTAGTCTTTCCTTTTTTAGTTATGATTAGGTTTTGGGTCGTGACTTTATCAAATCCTTCCTCACATACATCTTGAGCAATTGAGGCAAATATCACCCCACCTAGTAGACTACTTGACACATAATTCATTAGCCATGGCAGAGATTCATCCTTTCCCATTCATTCCAATTCAATAGGGAAATGCTCTTTCTTCTAGAATCCATCCACAAATTCAAATTTATTTCTACTAAGCAAAATCGTTCTAATAGATTTACTCTGTACAATATAATTCTCATTATCTTTCAATTGGAAAGATATGATGGTCATACCTAATAAATCAACACTTGTTAGCTATAAGAGGTGATTGAAATCAAGAGTCGCCTGCAAACCTTGAATCAAAGATGGAATTCCAATTGTAGGTTCTAGTAATAACATATGCATTTGTGTTTATTGTAAATTGAACTTCGTTCACATTTGACATTTTTTTCAAATTTGAAGATGACAAAATTCAGAGAACTTTATCAACAAGATTTTGCAATTACAGAGACCAAGAACTCTGTGAATTTCTTATAGATTCAATGACTACTAAACCAATTCAGTATAGCTCTGATATCGTGATGAATTTATTATTAGGAAGCTATGTAACGGTAATTGAAATGAGAATAAGAAGAAGAAGAACAAGAAACAAGAAGAAGAAGAAGAAGATACTCTTCTACATTTAACTGTTAATTCTAATTACCTAACTTCATAACTAACTTGGAATCGTATATATCATTTTATATCCTCAACAATGCTAACATACAAAAATTCTATATTTATTTTAAAGGAGTGTTACAACTTTTTTGGATGGTGGTTTTATGTGGTGTGATATAGTACGGTTAGTAAGAGAATCACATCTGTTTTGATTGTTTCTTTAATTAAATTACATGGTATAGTATGGTATGATTTTATTTCATAATTCTGTAATTATGAAAATTCTTTTTTCAAAGAACTACTTTATTCATCTTTCAACCAAGCAAACTACAAATGTTATAATGATAGTATAGAACTATCTTAGACTTCGAAATATGATACAGTATCAAAAAAAGGAAGGTAAGAACTCCTCAAAAGGTATCACCATACATATATATAACATCTAAGAAGGATCATAAGTGATTTCAAATTTCTTCTTCCAAATCATGCACACACTTGGCAAATCCTATATGTCCATATTTAATAGTCCTCTAACTTATTTCAGTAGATCTTTGAAATTGTGAAACATTTGATTATAAGTTTGACTGTGGCTCAAACCCGCCAATTTATCCCTAACTTGATTCGCTTCCCTAAAGCAGTGCCCAAGGTTGAAGCCTGTAAGCCTTTTAAGCCTGATCAGTTCCTTAATTTCATCATTGATCTTCCATTGAGGGGCTTGACATTTGTTGATCATATCCACCTGGGTTTTGAAGTCGCTTTCCGCAAAGAAGAATTGGAAGTTGTTGTCAATGCACCATTTTACACCATATAATAATGTTGAAGCTTCTATCCATGAACAAATCATGAAAATCCTTGTTGCTCTCTAGCACACGCAAGTGCATGTGGTCTTAACAAGCAATATAGTGGCCTTGATTAAGGGGTCGGGATATCGAACCCAAAGGATTTAAAACAAAATTAGTTAAAAGTCCAAGTTATTACGCTTAGAGTATTTTATTTAAAATGGTGGAAAGATTTAGTAGAAAAATTAAATAAATAATTAAACTACTAAAATTAAATGGTTTGTTATGAACTATCAAATTACGAATGATTCCGGGATTGTAACCTTATTGACGCAGTTCTAGTCTCAAAGCTTGCATATATGTGTGGGTTTCTGGCTACTGATTCACAGGGTTAAAATTACCTAAATAGGGTTGCATGCCTCTGCTGGCCTGCCGTCATTGACTGTCTAACTACATTATTGAGCGGGGATATACATATCAATAAAAGCATTTTAACATTATCTTCTTGTATTATGAATCAAGTGAGATGTAAAGGTAGTTATCACAGGTCTCCCTTACATGAATCAATCTAGTCTCCTAGTCGAACAAGCTCCCTATACCATTATGTTCTGTTCATTCCAATATCTCTCGCATCTAGAATGAATGACAAGTTTACTCCCTAGTTGGCCAGACTTTGAAGTATAAATAGAAGTATTATACGAGTAGTCTATAGAAACCCAATCATATATTGTAAAAATCAAGAACTAAAACATTGTCTATGGCTATAATCCCAGAATATGGGAGAATTAGCCACACATCGTAGTTTTATACATCAAGAATAGGCTAATAAACATCAACAACTAAGAATCAAAGGTGAAAACCAACCGAAATAGCCCAGAAAGGAGCTTTCAGTCGTCTCAACTTTGTTTCGTCAGAAACTAGTTATGAAACCTAAACTTAAAAACAAAATATAACTTAAAAATACCGTAATTCAATTTTGCACTCGCATCTTCAAAGTCCGCAATACGGACCCCCTTGTTTTGAGATGATTTTTGCTTAAAATACTGACTGGGCCAACTTCCCTCTTTTTTGTGCAAGTCTGCAAAGCAGACTGTGCCTTTTTCCTACTTTGCGCCTTTTTTTCCAAGTTTTCAATTAACACAACTTTCTCCTGGTCTACAACGCACACATGAGTAGTTCTGCTGGGTTAACTGATTTTTTCCTTCAATTCTACAGTTGTTTTCTTACTCATGGTTCGGACATGAGTCCAAACTAGCATAATCTGATTAAAAACCTATAAAAACACAACTAATAGGCGCACTTGACCCCGAATTAGCAAAATAAATGAAATCATACTAAAAACACCTAGACTCTATGGATTTTTTCTCTAACTAGGCTCTATTTATGGGTAATTGGCATATAAATACGCATAAGATCACTACCTCACACTTAGAGCTTTGTCCATCCTCTGGTAAATCAAGACACATGCATGAGATTCCCTAGGCAGTATGCACAAGGAACATCCTATGATTGAGTATTTTGAAACAATTCTCAAGACCCCTAGTAACATTAGCTCTCATCCAACACTTATGTGTCAATGCAGACTCATGCAGAATTTCATTCACAGCTCCTCTTGTCGTCACCCTTAGATGTTTATGTGCCCTCACTTGAAGAATTACCTAATGCACAACACAACAACCTAGCTAGAAGATTGGAACTGGGTACACAATCATCTCTCTCTCCCGAAAGATGTCTTATGTTGCTTCTAGTTCTCATAGGCTTCCCTTAATGTGTAAATTCAACTAAGTCAGATCTAACTCTAAGGATCACATAGGTCTTTTATTTAGTTGTAATGTAGGCTACTGGCTGGTGGGATATGTTTATGGATATGGTTGTTATGACTCAGTTCCCAAGCGCTCATAGCTCACACTAAACTTCTTTTCTTTCTCTACCTTCATTCTTCCCTAACTTTACACCCTTTATTGAATTTACAAGAGATAAAACTCAAGAACACTATTTATTTATTATTATTCTTTTTTTCATTCTTTCTTTTTTTTTCACAAACAAGTGGCTCTGTACGATGAGTCCACAACGCACACTGGCCGCGGACCAGCACTAGTTCAGGCCAAAAACTTATCTGCTTTTTCTTTTATTCTCTATACTACCACTTATCCTTTGGTGTCCTATTCAAGCTTCCTTTCCTTTGTCTTAGTGTGCAAAAGCGCTTAGGAATTAGGATCAAACATGGTTTAAGATTAGAGAAACAGGTTTGACTTAAAATATAGCTAACCAAATAAAAAGGTTAAAGCTCAATGGGGCTAACTATTAAGTCATCCATGAAAATGAAATGCCCCAAAAATGTACTTTGAAAATGTCCATAATCATAATTTTCATATATCTCAAAATCCGTGCGTGGTATCAAAAATTCAACTTCATGTTCTTGATCCGGGGGCAAAATTGAGTGGGAGATGGGTATAATCCAGATTTTAGAAGACCTGTAGCGAAAAATGATTTTCACAAAATTTTTCAAAAATAGTGATGGTGCGCGATGGCTCCACGATGCGGACCCATCGCGGAGCAGTATTAGCACTTTCTTAATTTTCTATTTCGATCTAAGTGCATTGGGGTCATGTCCCCATGTCCACTTATGCGTGAAAATACCTATACTTAGCCATTTTTCAACTCCATATTACTCAAAAACCCTCTCTAAAACCTCTCAACCATTTTATCAAAATTCTCATCAAGTGTCTCAACCTTAATTTTAGATCTCAAGAACTCCATGCAAGCTTCAAGTCTCTTTCAAGTCTACATCAAGAAAACCTAAGTTTAAAGTACGTGTGTTTCATCCATTGGGTCCTTTCATCCATGGAGCCCAACCTTCCTATTTTAAGAAAATTGCATGATTTTAAGTTGTATTTCTTATGGGTATATATTATTATGATATATGAACATGAAATATATTGGGGTTTTGTCAAATATTGTTGATTATACATGAATATCTATTTTGAGCTTATATTATGAATAAATCTTTGCCTATTGAGACTATACATGATTCAAGCTATGAAATCTATGAACTATTGTGAAGTTTTGATATGATTTACAAGTTTCCTATGATGGGTTTTACCATGATATTGGTGGGCTAATTTATATGACTTTAAGATGCACTGATTTCACTATTTTATGATCTATACTTTTGCATTTTGCATGATTTGAACATGTACTCATATGTGTTGACCAAGTGTTTGATAAAATGTCAAGTCAAGAATTCTCAAGTTATTTACATGTTTTACAAGTCAAGTGACTTCATGATGAATATGGGCTATCAAGTATGTTATGAATTCATGAAATTATCTATGATTATGCAAGTATGAAGTTAAGCCCTATTTTCAAGATTTTACCTATTGTGAGCCATTTATGTTAAAGTAAGAGTTCATGTATTATTGTTCTACTCTCATGTTTCAAGTTAGGCTTACCATTAGAGGTCAAGAATTTTAAGAGCTACTCTTGTCATATTTTCATGTTTCTTACAAGTTATTATAGCTATTATTATTTCAAATATTCTATGGGATTAGACTTAGCACCAATGGATTGGATGTTGGCGTAGACTATCTTCAAAGGTCCATATTTCTTTCCCTAAACTATGTGCCAAAATAGGATTATACTTTACCCTTGCTATACGAGTGGATCCATTTAGTGCACTTTATCATGAAATCCACCCCAAAATGGGACAGGTGCCCGTAAGGGGGGTTACTTCTCTAAAATGGGACAGGCTCCGTAAAGTGAAGTATGGTTTACCTTGGAAAGTAGAACAACTCTTTACCGATGAGGGGTAATCATCGGGATTCCAAGTTGTAGCTAGCTTGGTCTTATTCTTTGTCGATTCAGATCTTGTTCCACACATGTATTATGTTTTATGTAAGTTGAATGATTTACAAGCATTTTTTACTTCAAGCATTAACCATGCATGCCATATTGAGATCTCACTTATCTATTGCCTATTACTATGCATTTTGACTATATCGGCTTATGTTTGTTGCATTGCATCCTACATAATTAGTACATTCAAACATACTAATGCATATTTTATGCCTATATGAGATCACCATGTAGGGACTGGAGCTCCTCTTGATTATCCTCCCCGTGTCTAGTGAGATTCTTTGAAGACAAGCTTTGGTGGGTCCTCAAGTTCGAGGACACTATCTACTTTTCTTACTATTTTAAAACTTCTTTGTGTTGAACATTTGTCAATACGAGGGTAAGCTCGGAAAGTGTCTTGGACCCTGCTCTATTCCAAGTTAAAGGTGTATCTTGGATATTATGATGTTATTGTGCGATGAGCTTGACTCTTATGATTTGTTTATATTCAAGACTTCCCTTAGTCTTACTTCCCATTTTATATATCTCTTGTTGTTGTTTACTTTACTTCCGCGATCAAGGATGTGCGAGTGATATGCTAAGAGGCTTGTTTGGGTCCATTCAAGTTCCCATTCAACATGTCAGGTCTAGGCCCTAGTCTTGGGCCATGACAAAAAACCTCCACAAACTCCTCCACCATGTCGCGGAATATGGCCATCATGCACCTTTAGAAAGTGTCTGGTGCATTACACAAACTAAAGGGAATGTGTTTGAAAGCATATATTCCATACGGACATATGAAAGTGGTCTTTTCTTGGTCCTCAGGTGCAATTATGATATGATTATACCTCAAATACCTATCCAAGAAACAATAGTATTCTTACTCAGCGAGCTTGTCTAATATCTGATCAATAAAGGGCACCAGGTAGTGATCTTTTTGAGTGGCATAATTTAATTTCCTGTAGTCCATGCAGATGCACCACCCTATTGCCGTTTTTGTTTGAATACGCTCATTCTTGTCCTTGGTGATGACCGCCATCCCTCGTTTTCATAGGGACACATGCACTGGACTCACCCACTTGCTATCTAAGATCGGGAAGATGATACCCATATCTAGCCACTTTATCACTTCCTTCTTGACTACCTCTTTCATGATAGGATTCAGTCTTCTTTGTGGCTGGGCCACTGGCTTGTGGTCTTTCTCCATAAATATTTTGTACATGCATATAGCTAGGCCAATGCCATGAATGTCTGACATTTGTCAATCCATTGCTCTCTTCCTCCTCTTAAGGATAGCTACTACAGCTTCCACTTGGGCTGCAGTCAACGAAGTAGACAAGATTACAGGTAAAATATTATTTTCACCAAGAAAAACATACCTGAGATGTGATGGCAATGACTTTAACTCCAACTAAGAAACGTCTTCGATTGAGGGTTTGGGTGGAGGTCCTAATACCCTGTTTAAGGGCTCATTTACTTTCTTTAACATGTTGACATTGTGATTGTTCAGCACACTTTCAATTTCTCTGGCTTCTACATCGTCTACTAGCCCTTGATTCAGTAACACTCTGGCTAGAGGATCTATAATCTCTACTTGGCTTACTGCAGCCACTGTATCTAGCACTGTGATGGCTGCCAAGTCCTCATATGCAGCGGAAAGCTTCAGAGCCTTATACATATCAAACACTTCAACCTTATCATGGGCTCTCATGGTGAGCCTCTTTGCTGTAACATCAATCAGTGCCCCTCTTGTTGCTAGAAAAGGGCATCCAAGAATAAATGGAACCTTTGGGTTAGGTTAAAAATCCATGATGACAAAGTCCATGGGGAAGATGAGAGATCCTACTTGGACGAAGACATCCTCAATCACACCATCTGGCCTTGCCACAGAATGATCAGCCAATTGTAACAAGATGGTGGCGGGCTTCAAATTGCCAAGCCCCAGCTTCAAGAACATAAAACTGGCATGAGATTGATACTCGCACCTAGATCACATAAACCTCTGGTGTTCAAATAGTTCCCAATCACCACTTGCACAGTGAAGCTCCCAAGATCCTTCAACTTGGTTGGAAGCTTAGTTTTATTCAGAATCTTGAAGTTGCACGCTTCCGTGAGTGTCATAGTCTCAAATTCAGCTAACTTGTTCTTGTTGGCCCAATGTCTTTCACATACTTCGCATTCCTCGAAATCCCCTAAAAACATCAATAAGAGGTAAGTTAATATGTACCTATTTTAGGAGCCCATTGAACTTTTGGAAGCACTTATCCTTCTTTTTCTTTTTCAGTTTTTTAGGAAATGAAGGAGGTTTGGGCATTAGAATTGCCTCATAATTAGTTGAGTTGGGATTGCCAGCCTAATCATTCTATGCGGTGCTTGGTTCAGCCCCATCTCTCTTTTTGTTGGGATCTACTCAGTCAATGGTCTTCCATGTCTAGTGTTAACTGCATTCACCTGCTTGGGGTTGGGGCCAGTGTTACCTGGAAAGCCTCCTTGAGGTCTAGAATTCACTGTGCTTGCCAACTGCCCCAACTGCTTCTTTAAGTTCTGGGAGCCCTGCTTGTTCTGATGAATTTCTTCCTCTTGTCTATTCTGGTTTGCCAGAATTTGCCTCAGCACCTCACTATTGGTCATGTTATTCGGGTTGGCCTACTTTGCAGGCTGCTACATCTACTAACTGTAGTAAGAATTGCCACCCTGTTGTCTCTATTGAGGTGACCCGATTTTGTTGATTCCCACCCCAAGAGAAGTTTGGGTGGTTCCTCCAATTTGGGTTATATGTTTTCCCAAAACCTTGATATCAACCTTTGTTGGCATTGCCTGTAAATTTCACCGCTTCCAAATTAGCTCCATAAAACTCAGCAGTATGGTCTCCTCCTTCACACACATCACACCAGCCATTCTGCTGTTGTTGTACCATATTCATTACAGCTAGTTGTTGACCCATGCTCACTGGTGCTTGTTGTAGACCCAAAGCCAAGTTGTTAAAGTGAGTAGTCATCATATTCTGCATCATTGACATCTGAGCCTGCAAGGCAATTATAACATTAATCTCCAACATACCAACCTGCTTTTGAATTACCGATCGGCTTGATCCTCCAGTCCACTCAGGATCTCCCTGTACGATATGATTGAGAAGCGCACACAACTCATTGTGTGTCTTCTCCAATGCCTGTCCACCTGTAGTAGAATCAAGAAGAATCTTGGTAGTGGGTTCCAAACCTTCAATAAAGGTATGGACCAACACCTCGTTAGCCTGACAATGATAGGGATAATTAATGAGAAGAGTTTTAAACCTGTCCTAAGCCTAATATAGATTTTCCTAAAGCTTTTGCTTGAAGCTCAGAATCTGACTCCTTAGTTTGGTTGTCTTGCCATATAAGAAGAATCGAGTAAGGAACTTTCGATCCAGATCATCCCAAGAAGTGATGGAGTTGGGTGGCTCAATCTATAGCCACCTTCATGCTTCCTGTAACAGTGAGAAGGGAAACAAGGTCATTCTCACATAATCTCTGTTCACCTATGTGGGGATGAAAGTATCAGCAATCTTCAAGAAGTTCTGAAGACGAACCTATGGGTCTTGATGTGGCAACCTAGTAAATTTCCCAGTAGAGTGTAGCAACTGGACCATATTCTGTTTGAGTTCCCAACGACCACCGGGCTCTGGCTTGAGAAAGCAACTAGTGATATTAGTGGTTCGTGGGATTGCCACATCTCAAACTGGCCTAGGTGCTAGTGTTGCAGGAGGATTTTGGTCCATCGTGTCCTCTCTGACATGTTCAAATTCTTTTTTTGCTATCCTCTAGATCTTCCCACTCAATGAGTTTAATTGGCAAAATAGGGTATAAGACACCTGCCCTTCTCTTAGAATGGTGAAAGCAAGAATCTTCCTCCTATGTAGCAATTGAATGCCTACAAAAACAGCAAGAATAATATCAAATATAGTGAACACCACAAAATAAAACAACTCGGAAAATTAACCAACTTATACTTTAAATTCTCGGCAATGGCACCAAAAACTTGTTACTCCCCAGCGCACACAACTATACATGGTTTTAACAAGTACTCCCTCTGTCCCATTTTATGTGCCACCTTTTCCTTTTTGGTCCATCCCAAACAGAACGTCACCTTACCCTCATTAAAAACAATTTGGCTTAAAAATTTCCCTTTTATCCTTAATGAAATGTATCTCAACCACACAAATTTTTAAGAATGATTTTAGACCACAAGTTTTAAAAATTTTACTTTTTTTCTTAAACACTGTACCAAGTCAAAGGGTGCCACATAAAATGAGACGGAGAGAGTAATATAGTGGCCTTGATTAAGGGGCCGGGATATTGAACCCAAAGGATTTAAAATAAAATCAGTTAAAAGTCCAAGCTATTACACTTAGGTGTTTTAGTTAAAATGGTGGAAAGATTTGGTGGAAAAATTAAATAACTAATTAAACTACTAAAATTAACTGGTTTATTATGAACTATCAAAGCTTGCATATGTGTGTGGGTTCCTAACTACTGATTAACAGGGTTAAAATTACCTAAAAGGGTTGCACGCCTCTTTCGGCCTACCGTTATTAACTACCTAACTACATAGTTGAGCTGGGATAGACATATCAATAAAAGTGATTTAATGTTATCTTCTTGTATTATGAACCAAATGAGGTGTAAGGATAGTTATCATAGGTCTCCCTTACACGAATCATCTAGTCTCTTAGACAAACAAGCTCCCCATACTACCGTGTTCTATTCATTCCAACATCTTTCAAATCTAGAATGAACAACAAGATTATTCCCTAGTTAGCCAGACTTTGAAATATAGATAGTAGTATAAGAGTAGTCTATAGAAACCCATTCATATATTACAAGAATCAAGAACTAAAACATTGTTTATGGCCACAATCCCAGAATATGGGAGAATTAGCCATGCATCATAGTTTATACATCAAAAATAGGCTAATAAACATCAACAACTAAGAATCAAAGTTGAAAACTAACTAAAATAGCCCTAGAAAGGAGTTTTCAGTCGTCTCAACTCTGTTCCATCAAAAACCATTTATGAAACCTAAAGTTAAAAACAAAATATAACTTAAAAATCCTGTAACTCGATTTTGCACCACATCTTCAAAGTCCACAACACGGACCCCCTTGTTTTGAGATGATTTTTTCTTAAAATACTGACTAGGCCAAGTTCCCTCTTTTTTGTGCAAGTTCGCAATGCAGGTTGTGCCTTTTTTCCTACTTCATGCCTTTTTCTCCAAGTTTTCATCCAACATAACTTTTCTCCAGGTCTGTGACACGCACATGAGTACTTTTGCTGAGTTAACTGATTTTTTTCTTCAATTCTGCAATTGTGTTCTTCCTCATGGTCTAGGTATGAGTGCGGACTAGCATAATCTGATTAAAAACCTGCATAAACACAACCAATAGCGCACTTGACCCTGGATTAGCAAAATAAACGAAATCACACTAAAAACACCTAGACTCTATGGATTTGTCCTCTAACTAGGCTCTATTTATAGGTAATTTTGGGTAGTTCGGCGTAAAAATATGCCTAAGATCAATCCTTACTTTTTGAAATCACCATTTTGGTGGTATCCCATTATTTACTTATTTTTTTTCTAATTATATTCTTGTTTAAATTGAAGTAACTCTGTTTTGCCTTTATTATTCATTAAACTGTATCCTAATACATTCACTGCTTTCATAGTGGTATTACTCATTCTTCTTTGGAATAAGTTTTGAAATTCTTTTTCCACCTCCAGTCTTCTCTCTCATGCTTCAGTCTATTTCTTAAGATTTATTTTTTATTTTTCTTATTTCACATAAATTGAGTTACTTTATCTTTGGGCTATAAGTTTATATAATTGGCTATGATTTTTAATTATTATTTTTATCAAAAAATCTTTTAAAAATATTGATAAATTTAATATTTATAATAATTAAGAATATTTTTTGTAAATTTATCAATTGTGATACAGTATTATACAGTTAAATCAAATAATAAAATTGTCATTAAACAACAACAAATCATATTGTCTATCCAGATATCATATTGTACTGTGGCACAGTACTACATCATACTATATAATATCGTACATTATGAAACCATAGCAAACTACTGTCTAAATAGAGGGTTAATAAATATACAACAACAAATTATGAATGTTATAAGAATGATAAAAAGAGAATGTTTATTAAACATTTGGTTGTACCAATGAGTTTCAAAAGAATTGCAATAATTCAATGTCAACCATTGGTAGATAAATGCTTAGAAGAATCAAGTCTGGGAGTCTCAGAATTCTGTCTTATCTAGAAGCATTATAACTCATCAAATTAGTCTTATTTGCTATATAAATTTGTTGATCATCTGACTCCTAAAAAGATTATTCTGTTGATAGAGTAAATCAGTAGAAAATTTATGCAAAGAAAAAATGGAAATGTCAAAAATAAAATAAAATTGATAGCTTGGAAAATTTGCCAAATACTCTAGGAGGTATAAATTTGTTGAATACACATAGTGAAATAAGGCAACTTATGTAAGCTTTTAACAAAATTAACAAAAAAAGAAAAATATATTGTGAGTTAAGTGAATTCACACTTACTATGGTAGTAAAGAAGCACTATGAGAGATGACTCCAAAACATGCTAGTTGGATAGTACAAAAAATACTTCAAAAACCAAAACACACATGAGAGATGACTCCAAAACATGCTAGTTGGATAGTATGACAAATACTTCTTTTTTTTCCCCTTAAAATCAAATAGTGGGCTTAGCAGCCCATTTTATTAATAAAGCTTAAAAAACTTACAATTTCGGTCTGGAGGCCCATACCTGTTCGGAATTAAAATAAGTAACTAAACTATGGGGTGTTCTAGAAACACCTTTCCTATTCCTTGACTTTCTACTTTCCTAATGTGGCCCTTCAATGATAGTGCGCCGAGTTTTCTTCCTCTGGTTCTTTTCCTCTTGGCGTCGTTTCTGCTATTGGTGTAAGCTTCTTTTTGTTTTCTCCTTCCCTACCTGATTGTTGTTATGTATTTGATTCTTGTCATTTTCCAGGACACCTTGCGATGCTTCACCTGGCTCTTTGCGTACCACCTGAAAAAGGAGATCTGTTTCACCCTAAAGCTCTACATATAAGCACCTTTCTTCGATCCACTTGGTGAGTAGTTTTCCTTTTCTTTTTTGATTCCGCCTCTCTAATCTTGCAGTAGTTGGTTCTTTTCATCGTGTACTTGAAATACATGAATGTTCTTGCTGTTCCTGAAGCCAACCTGCTCTTTTGGATATAAAACCTACCTTTTTCGAAGGATGCTCTGACTTTTGCTCACACACTCAACAACCATTGGTATAAAATATATTTTTTGTATATCTTGTATTTAGCTTCTCTGTAAACTGTAAATAGAACTTTATCTTTCTGCAAAAGCATCCTGTAATTAACTAGGACTGTAGCTTCTAATAGGCATGTAGTACAAAAAATACTTCAAAAACCAAAATATACATCACAAAAGACAAAATGATTAAAGAAGATCCAGTGACTTTAAAGATCTTATTAGTTAAAAATATTCATCTAAAGCTAATAAGGAAACATTTGAAAGCTCCATGAAGGAGATTAACTTATAGTAATCCCAGATACCTAAATAGATATTTTTTGTGACAATTATAACACATGACAAATTGTAGATTACCTTTTCTATGTAATTTGTAAGCTACCGCACAGGAGCAAAGATTTTATCTTGTGAGCATCTAAAGAATAGCGGCTATGAGTTTTCCTTGTTATAAAAAAAAACACAAGACAAATTGTAAATACAAGGTGACAAATTGGCTAAATGGGGCATGATTGAACATCTTTTTTTTTTTTTCAATTTTTTACAATGTCACAACACAAGTATGAATCATGAGTTTACACCCTGTTTATTCTTGAGTAAGCTGTAAATATTCACTTTGATAATAAAATATTAAATACTTATTTAAAAAAACATCTTAATATTCAAATTAAAAATATATTTTGCTTGATCATTATAGTTTTGAAATGAATCAGGACCAATAAATCTTTTTGACTATTTTGTATTAAATAAATAATAATACTCCATGTAAATTGTAATGTTTTTTTATATTCAATAATAAATAATTCAATTTTAATTTTTCTCAATTTATTTATATTTAATCTTTTTCAATTGTTTAACTTGACAAAAACAACAGCAAAACAACAAACTTGCATTTCCTTGATCGTCTTTTACGATTCAGATCTGTTTGACCCCAAACTTCAGTTCCTATAGCACTGAAAGAGGACAAAAGGAGGGCAAGTTTGATTCTAGGGTTTACTGTTTACGGTAAAAATGGATGGTTCAGCTCAGCAAACGGACACCGTCATGTCGGAGGCGGGGGCGGCGGCACAGCAACCAGCACCGCCGGTGCCCGGAATTGATAACATTCCTTCTACGTTGAGCCATGGAGGAAGGTTTATTCAATACAACATTTTTGGTAATATATTTGAAGTTACTGCAAAGTATAAGCCTCCAATTATGCCCATTGGTAAAGGAGCTTATGGTATTGTTTGGTAAATCTTCTTACTTTTTTTCTTTAACAACTGACTCTTGCCCTTGTTAAAATTTTATGTGGAATTTTGATTGATGAGACATGTTTTTTATGATTTTGTATTATGATAGTTCTGCTTTGAATTCGGAGACAAATGAGCATGTTGCGATAAAGAAAATTGCGAATGCTTTTGATAACAAAATTGATGCCAAGAGAACTTTGCGTGAGATCAAGCTTCTTCGACATATGGATCATGAAAATGTTAGTGAGCGTTGTTTTGTTTAGTTTTGTTTTCTATATAAAATTACTTGTTGGATGAAATTTAAATTTGTGGAATAAGCATGGCAATATATGCTTGTGTTATATTGTGTTTCAGTCAGATGGAATAAAGAGTGATTTTGGAACCATTCAGTTCTCTTTGGGACATGTGATAAAATTGGAACAGCGGAGATGTTGAATGTATTTACTTGGTTCAATGTTATCAGATTAATGATCTATTTAAATAATAAGGAAAACAATGATACATTGTGACTTACTATGGAGAGAAACAACAACAATAACATACCAAGTGGAATCCCACAAGTGGGGTTTGGGACTTACATTGGAGAGAATGAATAATAAATGGTTCGGTTCTCTTCTTCAAGACAAAAAGATTGAGTAATGTATTTTTTTTTTTGATTTGCACCGGGATTGTTTTAATTTTATTTTGTGTGCAAACATGGAATGCATATAGAATCATACTCATTGTGAATGAATTTGTTTGTTTTACTTTTCTTTATAGTCCGTTTAAATAAATGACTCTTTCCATTGTTGCCAACTCTTTAGTTCCAACTTTACGTGGCATGTTTATGACTACAAAATTAAAGGGCATTCTGGAACATTCTACATATCTTCAGTTTAAGAAAACATATTTTTTATTTTCTTACACTCAGTGTCAAGTCCAAACTAGGCAAACGAATTGAAATGAAAGGAGTACACATTTTTCAAGTAATTGAGGGAGCTACTTAGATTTTGCAATGGGAGATAGATGCTTCACAAGAAGAAAGAGACTTTAGATCATGTGCGTGCGTGTACAAAAGAAAAATTTGAGGCTAATTCAGCATCTTGCCTTGCAGATTGTTGCGATCAGAGATATAATTCCCCCACCTCAAAGAGAAGCATTTAATGATGTCTATATTGCATATGAGCTTATGGACACTGATCTCCATCAAATTATTCGCTCTAATCAGGGATTATCAGAAGAACATTGCCAGGTTCTTATTTGGATAATTTCATTCTCTCCAGGTTCCCTTTAGAGCATTACTGATAGAAGACTATCCAATTATTTCAAAGCTTGTAAAAGTGGTTCTTTTTCTTGATTAAAATTTAATTGGTTCACCTAACAAGCTTCTCAAAGTGTTGAGTTGCTCAAACTTAAAATCATATACCAATTCTTGTATTGTTGAGAGTAAGCACTATTTTGTCAGTATCATTTTAACAGCTTTCACCTGTAGTATAATGTCTCTGACAAAATTTTCCTTTAAATCAGTTAGTATATTGTTTTCCAGAGTTGTAATGATCCATGCTCGTTGTGCACGGTTACAACGTTTAACATGAAACATCAGCAATGAACATTTTCTCATTCAGTGGAAATGATGTTTATCCTCGTTTTGAGTGCTGAAGTGTATGAATGAAAACCCGTGTCCTTTCGACTTCTATATTTCCATATTGTAGTTTCTCGGATGAACTTCATCGGATACACAATTCTAATGTATTTACTTATATCAAGTGGAAAGTGGTAGTATTGTTCAATAATTGACACTTGCTTTCATCTGTATGCTGTTCATAATTTTTTTACTTTTGGTTGGTACTATGCTCTGTTTTCTCCAACTTAAATTAGGACATGGATTCCATTATCATATTTATTTTTGGAAAACTAATATCCTTCTTTTTTTGAAAATGGTAAATGTGTATTCCTTGACATTGAGCGATGCTGGACACCATCAAAAAGTGTTAGATTAAAAGAACAAAAAACAAATAGAAAAGAAGATGCTTACAAAGATCTTAATAAATCTACAAAATGATCTATATGCTCTAAACCTACTTATTTACACCAAAAGAAGAAAGATATTGTACAATTCTATTTAACTTTCTGAATGGAATTGGTTTTATCTTCAAAACACTTCCCATTTCTCTCTCTCCAAATGGCCTATCAGATGCATTGTGGTATGATCCCCACCACTTCTTTTGACTTTTGCTGCCTCCTCTTTTTATCCAGCAACTAAGAAAATCTGCAGTATGCCCAGGCGCAGTCCAACTTGTCTTTGTTATGGAGAAATAAAGACCAAGGTTCTACTGTAAAAGTGTAGTGTAAGAAAAAGAACAGATTGACTATTTGTTTCATCTAATCTCATTGCATAAGAAGCACTTGGAAACTATGATGGCCCCCTTCTTCAAAACATCTTGTGTCAGGCATGCTCTTTTAACCACCAACCAAGTAAAGCATTTTGCCTTGGTTGGAACTAGACTTTTCCATAAGATTCTCCAGATTTTCGGTTGGCCTCTATACTGTACCCTTGCTTCCATTCTATAAACCCCTTTAACAGAGAATTGCCCATCAATATTATGTTTCCATCTTAATGTATCTGGTTCAGCAGTAGTGCCAATGATATCATCAATCCTACTTTGCAGATTAACCACTTCGTCAGTCTCCTAGTCATTTAGCATTCTCCTGAAGGATAAGTTCCATCCTGGTGCACTTCAGATTTCATAAATGGTACCATCTGGGTTGTTTCTTTGAATAAACAGGTTTGAAAAAATCTCCGTTAATGGACTTTGCACCTTCCAAGCATCCTTCCAGAATTTTATTTTTCCCATCTTCAACTATCATATGCGAGTTCCTTTCCATATTGGGCCGTAGGGCTCTAATGGTCTTCCAGACTCCAATCCATTAGTATCAGTGCTCACATTGGTATATTATGGGTTGAGTTCATCAAATTTGTGTCTAATCATCTCCCTCCATAATGCATGTTCCTCCCTATTGTATCTCTAGAGCCATTTCATCAATAAACTATTGTTCGTTGCTCTCAAATTTCTAATCCCCAAACCACCTTGCTCTCTACTCTGCCTTGTTGTCTGCCAATTGACTAGTTTGTATCCTTTGCCGTCTTTACACCCATGCCACTAGAAATCCCTCTTAAGTTCATCTAGCAATTTTCATAACTTTGGAAGGTAAGGGAAATTGAGACTTTACATATGTAGGAACTGCATCAAGTACAAAGTTGATGAGGATGAGCCTCCCTCCTAGTGGTATGTACTGTGTCTTTCACCTAGCCAACCTCTTTTCTGTTTTTTCTATAATTCCATCCCAAAATTTCTAGATTTTGTGGTCACTGCCCAGAGGCAATCCAGGGCATGTAATAGGCATATTTTCAACTTTGCATCCTAATGATTGCAAGATTTTGGATGTTTGGCACCTCTTTTATTGGAAAAACTGGTTTTTTCCTGGTTAACTTTCAACCCAGAAGAAGCTTCTAAAATAGTAAAAAACATTCTGATGTAACCTCTTTGTTCAACCTTTGTCTCACGAAGAACCAATGCTTCATCTGTATACTGTAGGTGACATATCTCCACTAATTCCCTATGCTATTTCCTATCTCAAACTCCTTAATCCATCTATTCTGAAATGCTATCCTTATCATTTTATCGAATCCCTTTATTGCTAGTATAAACTAAAAATGAGACAACGGGTCAGCTTCGCTAAGACTCCTTTCAGAAACCCAAAAGACCTACGGGTTGACCATTCACTAGATAGAGAACTGGACACTTCGAATGCAAAAATCAATTGTCACAACCCGAGTCTATCCTTGGTTGGGACATGGTACCTAAAATCACAAGTGATCTCAACTAAACCTCAGCATACATATCAAAGCATAACTAAATGAAAACTGATGTAGAAGCTGTAAACATAATGGAAAGAGATACTAAATTGACATAAGAGACACAAGTCTGAGGAGAGATATAGAAGTCAATCCATGAATTTACTACTAGTGTCTGAAATAGCCTCTGTTGTCTAGAATGAAAGAAATAAATATATCGCGACATGGCTCCCAGCTACCTCAATGCAAAAAACAAAGCAAGAAAAGTCTGATAACTATATCTATGGAGTCACCAAATGAAGAGGGCTCACCAATTATTGATGGGACATGCTGCAACTCCTCTAGACACGGGTCTGAGGATGAGCGCAAGAAAGTTATGCGTCAGTACGTGGAATATACTTAGTATGAAAGGGACACCGACATACTCAAGTAAAATAACATATAAAGGAACCATGAATAAGGTTCTATAGTCATAATCATGATAAGGGAGCTGAAAAAGAAGCAGTTGGATGTACATGCATAAGTAGCTTTGCATGATCATATTAATGAAATAGCATGCGTAGAATGAATCATAATAAGTTAAGAACATATCGTAAAAAGGTGCATAAAATTCGGGAGTTTCTTATAGTCGACATACATCACATGAACTCATGATGTCCAGCTTATAATCACAATTTGGATGGGTTGCTCTATACCTTGCAGAGTATAGAATCATATCATATCTATTGTTATATCTATGTGAATCCCACTAAACTGTACCTCTCAGGGCCATATGGAGTTATTTGACAAAGCAGTATTCTCAAACCTACGGTAGACATAGTTATAGGACTTGGGTTTTCTAAACCTACACCTTCGTGGTACTAAATAGTCTTTCCAAACAAGACATACATACATATAATGTTCATAGGTATAGAAACTATCTATCTTTTGAATCATATGTGTGACTAAGCTCAAAAATCATACAATAGGATAACTTGTTTGAGGTTTAAATTCATATCATGCTAGTTTTCATGCTTAAAAGCCATAAACATTCAAAGAACAATGGAAATCATGCTTAATCAGTGTAGTAAGTTTGTAAGACCAACGTGAAATGATAAAAACATTAAAAAAAAAAATGAAGAAGGATCATAATTTCATAAAAGCCTTAACTTTGGTTTTAACAATATTGAAAATTTTTTGAGAAATTAAAACACTTTGACATGAGGGTGAAAATTGAAGCCTTATATACCCGAGAGAAAGAATCTTGAAAGAAGAATTGCTTGGGAGCCTTGAAACCCTAGCCTTAGCTTTCTTACCGTCTATTGGTGAGCCTTGAAGAAGTTATGAGAGTAGTGATTAAGTTTTGAACATCAAAGACCCTTATTAGAATGTCAAAATGTCGTGGCTTAGGCTTAGGAAGTGTGGAAAAAGACGAAAGAAACCTTACTTAAAATTGTTCGGCAACTTCCACAAGTGCCATCTACTGTTTGAAGATTATCTTGCGGACTGTGGATCTAACCTGTAAAATTTCGGCTGGAGTTCATGAATCTGTGAAGTTTAAAGTATGAATTGATAGGACAGCTCATAAATGTAATTACGACTTGTGGATAGGCTCGTGAAAATAGGCTTAACAATCAAGATTATGAAGTCTGATCTACGGAGGGACAGTACGATCAGTAAAGGTAAGTACGACCCTGTACTTGGACTCATAGAACATAAGGCTAATATCCAAGTTTCAGGACTTTGGTTTATGATCCAACTGTACGACTCATAGTTCGATCCATAAGCTGTAAACTTGGGTCGTAAATTCAGACTTACATTTCACCGTCTCTGAAGTTGATTCATGAACCCCATTTACGGTCCGTAAAAGATGTCCGTAAACCTCAGACTTCAGCAAACTCAGATTTTTCTCAGCTTCTTATGGCTTGATCTGGGCATAGTAATTTTTATGGTGTTACATCAATCCATTTAAACAATTGCTCACCATAGCCCATTTGTCTGAGGGTATTTAGCAAGAATCTCCACTCGGCATGATCATAAGCTTTTTCTATGTCTAGCGCATGCTCACTTGCAATTAGGGTTGCATTTGATCTTTCTTCATAAAATATATCTGATGCTTGTTAACTAAATCGTTAACCACCTTCCTGATTCTTTCAGTCAGTATCTTTTGCCACAATCTTGTACATTCCACCTATGAGACATGGGTCTGAAATCTTTCACTCTAAAGCTTCAACCTTCTTCGGGATCAAGCCTATGAATGTTGCCTTGAAGCTTTTCTCAAACTTCTGATAGTCATAGCAGTATTGGAGTGTTTTTCAAGATATCCTCCTTCATAAGTTCCCAGCAAGCCAGGAAAAAGGAAATAAGGAATTCATTAGGCTTTGGTGTCTTCTCCATAGCACATAATTTACTGCCTTATAAGATTTCATCCTCTTCAACTTATCATTGTAGCTCCTTTTGTTCTTCTGCTGAGATCCTTGTAGTTTCATGGAATACTAATTCTGGCCTCCAATCTTATGTCTCCTTATACTAGTTCTTGTAGTAACCTTGTATTGCTTCTTTGATCTCCATACTCTCTACCTTCAGGTTATCTATGGAGTTTACCCTTTTGTGAGCTAGAGCTATCCTACGGAAGTATTTTGTATTTTTGTCTCCCTGTTTCAACCATTGTATCCTTGATCCTTGTCCTCAAGCTATCTCCTCATTTCATGCAACTTCTTTAAACTCCACTGTTAAGTTTGATTTCTGTAATGCCTCATCATCTGTGAGAGCTCTTTGTTCTTGGCTTCCCTCCGAGGCTGCCAACTGGTTTTAAATGTCACCTTTTTTGTTTTCAATTCCCCTTGTTATTTCTACTCCAATATTTAACTTTTTTTGTTTTTGATAACCGAGAAATCTGTCTGTGTCTCGTCCTTTGGACCGACCACAGCCTTCTAAACTCGGTGGATAATGGGCCCGCCCCTCTACCCTTCTCCATTTAAATACCAGGCGTCACTTTGCATGGTATGTGGCTTGAACCTGTGACCTCAACCACAAATCCTCCACCCCTTGCCACTTGAGCTAGGCCTTGGGTGCACTCCAATATTTAACTTTTCTTTCAGCATTTTCAGTTTCTCAGCTAAAATATAGTCAGGCATCCCATTAACAACAAAAGCTCCATCCACTATCTTACCTTTTATTTGAACCCTTTTATGCTCAGCCACCAACATTCAAATTTGAAGTAATTTTTCTTGAAGTTCAACTCTCCAGGATTGTGGTCAGATCCTATCTTTGGCAATACTGTCTGTTTAATGAGAATAAATTGCTCTTCATATGATGAAGAGTAAATTGCTTTTCCCATGATGAAGAGTATAAGAATTTATCGATTCTTGAGCCACATGTAGGATTCTCCCCCCCTTTTCAAAAGTATAAGATCCTCCAAATAAAGGAGGATCCACAAGTTCCATCTCTTCAATGCATTCAAAAAGCTCAGCCATTGCTCTATTTATTCTGGAACGGTTTGTGCTCTTTGGGATATCTGATTACATTAAATTCACCTTCCACCCCCAAAGGTCCTGCACCCCCCCCC
>JAABOM020000103.1:4140198-4177289 GCA_011800125.2 Solanum clarkiae
ACCGCTTATCCCAATTTACCATTTCTTGTTGTATTTATATTGCTTCCGCGACCAAGGATGTGTAATGATATGTTAAGAGGCTTGCTTGGGGTCCCTTTGGGTTCCCCATGCGTTGTGCCACGTCTAGGCCCTAGCATTGGGTCGTGACACATAGCATTCAAAAGCATGAATTCACATCACTTTGAATCCTTCAGTGTTCGTTTCAATGGAAAAATTTATTTTTCTTGGGAAGTTCAATTTCAGTTATTTGTCACTGGAAAAGAATTATGGGGCCATATAGATGGAAGTGATCCTGCTCCTACTGATCTTATAAAGTAAAGTGAATGGAAGATTAAAGATGCTCGCCTGATGACATGGATTTTAGGATCATTTAACCCTCTTATTATTCTTAATCTCTAGCCATACAAGACAGCTAATGCCACGTGGGATTATTTACAAAAGGTTTACAACCAAGATAATAGCGCAAGACGCTTTCAGTTAGAGTATGATACTGCTAGTTACACTCAAGGAGATCTTTCCGTTCAGGGGTATTTTTCTAGATTTCAGAACTTATGCGCTGAATTTACAGATATTATCTATGCCAAAATACCTGTTGAATCTCTCTGTGATTTAGGCAGTTCATGAGGAAAGCAAGCGAGATCAATGTTTGATGAAATTACGATCCGACTTTGAGAGTGTTTGCTCTAGCTTGATGAACCGTGAACCATCTCATTGTTTGGATGTTTGTTTGAGGGAATTGCTTTGTGAAGAGCAGCGTCTAGTCGCACAAAATGTTTTCAATCAAGAAAATGATGTCACTGTTGCATTTGTTGCTCAAGCTAAAGGAAAGAGAAGGGATATGACTGGAACTCAGTGTTACAGTTGCAAGGAATACGGTCATATTGTGGCAAGACGTTCTGTAAGTATTGTAAACAACAAGGACACATTATCAAAGAGTGTCCCATGCGCCCTCAAAATCGTAAGGTCAATGCCTTTCAAGCTTGGGATAAATGGTTCCACAGTTGATAACTCATCTTCATGACAAGTTCTTATTCCCAAAATGGTACAACAAATGATTGTGTCAGTGCTTTCAGCATTGAGACTACAAGGCAATGAAGTTACATCTAGCTTTTGGCTTGTTTATTCAGGTGCTTCCAATCATATGACCAACTCAACGAGCATACTAAAAAATGTTCGTAAGTATTAAGGTCCATCACAAATACAGGTTGCCAATGGTAGTAATTTACCCATTACCAAGGTCGGGGACATTACTTTAAACTTTCAAGGATGTTTTTGTTTCATCAAAGCTCTCAATTAATCTTATTTCAGTTGGACAATTGGTAGATAACAATAGTGATGTGAATTTTTCTCATAAGGGTTGTCTTGTGCAGGATTAGGTGTTGGAGACGACAATCGCGAAGGGGCCTAAAGTTGGAAGATTGTTTCCTATACACTTTTTCATTCCTCCTGTTCTATCTTTTGCTTGTATTTCTACCGCTACTAAGACTGAGATTTGGCATAAGCGTCTAGGACATCCAAATTCTATTGTATTGTCTCATTTATCAAATTATGGTTTGTTAGGCAATAAAAATCTATTGTCAACAGCTTCCATTGATTGTTCCACTTGTAAATTAGGCAAAAGTAAAACTTTTCCTTTTCCTAATTTTGGTAGTCGTGCTACAAAGTGTTTTGATATCATTTATAGTGATGTTTGGGGTATTTCAACAATTGTTTCTCATGCTCATTTCAAATACTTTGTGACATTTATAGATGATTATAGTCGGTTTACATGGGTATATTTTCTTCAATCCAAATCTGAGGTATTATCCATCATCAAAACTTTTTTGGCTTATATTTAGACTCAATTTTCTACGTGCATCAAATTATTAAGATCTGATTCCGGTGGAGAATATATGTCTTATGAATTCAAAAATTTCTTGCTTGAGAAAGGAATTCTCTCACAACACTCTTGCCCATATACGCCGCAACAAAATGGAGTTTTTGAGCGTAAAAATCGCCATCTCCTAGATGTCACTTGTACTTTATTGACTGAGTCCTCTGTCCCATCTAAATACTGGGTGGAAGCTTTGTCTACTGCTGTCTATTTAATTATAGACTTCCATCAAAAGTCCTAAACTTTGAGTCTCTATATTTTCGTCTTTATCACCAAAATTGTAACTATAATTTGCATACATTTGGTTGTGTTTGTTTTGTGCATCTGCCTCCTCAGCGCAATAAACTTTCTACAAAGTCAACTAAATGTGCTTTTATGGATTATAGTACTTCACATAAAGGTTTTTTGCTATGTGTACATTCATGTTGTAAATAAGTGGTAATTATAGAGATTTGTTGTGGTAATCATATAGATAGCATAGCAGATTTGGTGGGATAGCATAGCAGATTTAGAGGGATTTTAGTGGAAGATTACAGGGATTGAGTAGTTGATCTTTAGGGATAGGAAAACGGATCTTTAGGGATATGTATTGTGTATTTTCTCTATATAATGCAAAGACTCTAACTTTGAGAGGCATTCAGCAAAATTCTTGACATTAAGTACAATCGTGCTTTAAAAGTTCTTTCACTTGTCGAGTGTCATTGATCCAATCTCATTGGATAAACACTCATTATACTAATGAGTGGTTAGTTGGGAAGATGGGTGGTAATGCATACATATACATGTGTACATACACACACACATATGTGTGTGTGTATAATAAGAATCTAGAGCACACAAGACGTGGTCAACATGCTTGCTTCCTCAATAGGGATATTTTTGGTATTAAGTAATTTTAATGCTTTAACAAGATTGTACTAACTTTGTTAAGGTTTCTATCTGCTAATGGACAATAAAACCACCATATTTGAACGAAACCACCCCACTTTTCTTCTGGTGTGTGATGGTGTGTCCATTTGAAACATTTGCATGTATTTGGTTGTCTATGGAATTTATTTTTGGTTATGTTTTAATTTCCATTTTCCATTTTCTAAAATAGTATTACATACTTTTTTCAATTTCAGTTTGTTTGTTGGATTTTGACTTAGCACAATATTTACAAAAGTTGATAAGATGTTTAAATCTTGTGATCCTAAGATAAAAATATATCAAAATATTCTTTAATCTAATGATATTGAGACCATCTGAAGAGTTAAATTAAGAAGTTGATAAGAAAGGTTAGAAACATTTCATTTTATGTTGAATTTAAGTCATTTAAGCTTTTCTCCAAATAACTAAAGACACTAATTACTTCACTAATAATATTTTATCTACTAAACACTACTCCCTCTGTCCCATTGTAGATGGAACACTTTCTCTTTACACGATGATTAAGAAATCTTTTCTTTAACTGGTAAGTTTGTATTCCTCAGAATTAAGGACATGCTGGCCACCATAAAAAGAGATCGAAAAAAAACAGAGACAAAAAGATACTTTATATAGATCTTGGTAAATCTATAAAATGATCAATATCCTCTAAACCTACTTCTTTACAACAAAAGTAGAAAGATATTATACAATTCCATTTTAACTTTCTGAATGGAATTGGATCTATCTTCATAACACCTCCCATTTCTCTCTCTCTCCGAACTGTCCACCAAATGCACTGTGGTATGATCCCCACCACTTCTTTTGACTTTTGCTACCTCCTCTTTTCATCCAGCAGCTAAGCAAATCTGCAGTACGTTCCAGCAAAGTCTAACTTGTCTTTGTTATGTTGAGAAATAGAAACTAAAGTAGGTGCTGTAAAAGTGCAGTGTAAAAATAGATGGCTATTTGTCCCTTTTTCTTCAAAACATCTTGTGTCAGGCCAAGTAAACCATTTTACTGGTTGGAGCTGGACTCTTGAATAAGTTTCTCCATAATTTTGGTTGCCCTCTATACTGTACCCTTTCTTCCATTTTATAGATCCTTTTAACAGAGAAATACGCATCAATGTTGTGTTTCCATCTTAATGTATCTGGTTCAGCAGTAGTGCCACTAAAGTCATCAATCCTACTTAGCAGATCAGCTACTCTACCAATTTCCCAGTCATTTAGCAATCTCCGGAAGGAAAAAGTTCCATCCCTGTGCACTCCAAGTATTTATGGTATCATCTGGATTATTTGCTTAGAATAAACAGGTCTTGAAAAATCTCCATCAATGGTCTTTGCTCCTTCCAAGCATCCTTCCAGAATTTTACTCTTTTCCCATCTCTAACTATCTTCTGCAAGTTCCTTACCCAATTGGGCCATAGGGCTCTAACGGTCTTCCAGACTCCAACCCCATAAGGATCAGTGCTTATGTTGGTACACCACGGGTTGAGTTCACCAAACTTGTGTCTAATCACCTCCCTCCAGAAGGATCTCCAGAGCCATTTCATCAATAAACTATTGTTCTGTGCTCTCAAATTTATGATGCCCAAACCACCTTGCTCTCTAGTACGCATTGTTGTCTGCCAATTGACTAGTTTGTATCTTTTGCCCTCTTTAAACCCATGCCACAAGAAATCCCTCCTAAGTTTCTCCAACTTTTTCACAACTTTGGAAGGTAGGGGAAACAGAGACATTACATACGTAGGAAGTGCATCAAGTACAGAGTTGACAAGGTTAAGCCTCCCTCCTAGTGATATGTACTGTGCCTTCCACCTAGCCAGCCTCCTTTAAGTTTCTCTATTATTCCATTCCATATTTCCCTACTTTGTGTTCATCACCCAAAGGCATACCAAGGTATGCCGTAGGCATATTCTCCACTTTGCATCGTAAAATGATTGCAAGGTTTTGGATATTTGGCACCTCCTTTATCGGGAACAAACTGGCTTTTCCCCAGTTTACTTTCAAGCCAGAAGATACTTCAAAAATAATCAAAACCATTCTGACATAACGTATTGTTCAACCTTTCACTCACAAAAGACCACTGTGTCATCAGCATACTGTAGGTGACATACCTCCATTATTTTCCCCCCTGCTATCTCTTATTTCAAGCACTTTAATCCATCCCCCCTGCTATCTCTTATTTCAAGCACTTTAATCCATCTATTCTGTAATGCTATCCTTATCATGCTATCAAATCCCTCCATTGCTAGTATAAACAAGAAAGGAGACAGTGGGTCACCTTGTCTAAGACCCCTTTCAGAACCAAAAAAACCTAGAGGTTCACCATTCACCAAAACAGAGAACTTGACAGTGCTAATGAAAAACTCAATCCATTTCAGGCCTTTCTCACCAAAGCCCATTTGTCTGAGAGTAAACAAGAATCTCCAGTTGACATAACCATAAGCTTTTTCTATGTCTAGCTTACACATGACACCTGATTCTTCCCCTTTAAGTCTCGAGTCCACACACTCACTAGCAATTAGGGTTGCATCCATGATCTGTCTTCCTTTTATAAATGTCATCTGATGCTTGTTAACCAAATTGTTAACCACCTTCTTGAGTCTTTCGGCTAGTATCTTTGCCACAATCTTATGCATTCAGCCTATGAGACTTAACAGTCTGAAATCTGTCAACTTTGAAGCTCCAATCTTCCTTGGGATCAAGGCTATAAATGTGCATTGAAGCTCTTTTCAAACTTCTTATATTCACAAAAATATTGGTCTTCAGGATGTCCTTCATAACCTCCCAGAAAGCCAGAAAAAAGGATATAAGGAATCCATCAGGCCCTAGTGCCTTCTCCATAGCACACAATTTCATGCCTTCTAAGATTTCATCCTCTTCAAATTGTCTTTCTAACTCCTCTTGTTCTTCTGCAGATATCCTTGTAGCTTCATGTAACACTAATTTGGGCCTCCACTCTTCTGTCTCCTTATACAGGTTTTTGTAGTAAATCTTGTGCAGCTTCTTTGATCTCCCCAGGATCTGTCACCTCCATGCCATCCACCTTCAGATTATCTATGGAGTTTACCCTTTTGCGAGTTTTAGCTATCCTACGGAAGTATTTTGTGTTTTTGTCTCCCTGTTTCAACCATTGGATCCTTGATCTTCGTCTCCAAGCCATCTCTTCATTTCTTGCAACTTCTTCAAACTCTAAAGCTAAGTTTGATTTCTGCACTGCCTCATCATCTGTGAGAGCTCTTTGTTCTTGGATTGCCTCCAGTGCACCAACTGGTTTAAGATGTCACCCTTCCTTTGTTTTCAATTGCCCCTGTTATTTCTACTCCAATCTTTTAGCTTTTCTTTTAGCATCTTCAGTTTCTCAGCTAAAATATAGTCAGGCCTCCCATTAACGACGAAAGTCCTCACCACTGCCTTACCTTTACTTTGAACCCTTCTACCCTCAGCCACCAACTTTCAAATTTGAAGTAATTTTTCTTGAAGTTCAACTCTCCACAAGATAGCATGATTGGATTGTGGTCAGATCCTATCTTTGGCAATATTGTCTGTTTAATGAAAGTAAACTGTTCTTCCAATGATGAAGATGAAGAGTATAAGAATCTATCAATTCTTGATGCACTTCTATGATTCTCCCTCCTCCTCCAAGTATAATTTGCTCCAAATAAAGGAGGATCCACAAGCTCCATCTCTGCAATGCATTCAGAAAACTCAGCCATTGCACCATTTATTCTGAAACAATTTGTTCTTTCATTGGGTTATCTGATTACATTGAAATCACCTGCCACCACCCAAGGTCCTGCACATCTTCCACCCACTGAATATAGCTTCCCCCATAACTCTCTTCTTTCCACCCTTTTACAATTAGCATACACTGCAATCACAAACCAAAAGAAATCAGAATGTACCCGACATTTTACATGTTATGCTTTTTTTTACCATGTCCTACCATTTCCCCTTTCCAAACTCTCCTATCCCATAAGATAATTATTCCCCTCCTGCTACCATCTGCCTCCAAATGTATCTCTCCCATCCATGTATTATCCCAGACACCATGCATGAGTCTATATCCCCCCTTCCCCCCAACCCAACTTTGTTTCTACCAAAATATACACCTCTGCACTCCATTGATTAATCAGACCTTGTCTCTTCCAGTCACCCATGATAACATATTCAGCTATCCTTACGGTCTGAAATTTGAAGAGGAAGAAGCCGTTCATGTCGTACACCTGAACATTATTAGCTCCCTTCCACGTTTATGGGCCATTGCAGACATCATTTCAAATTCGTGCATCTCCTTCTCCACAAAACCTGCCATCTCGTAACAGGTTGTTGTCATCTACATCAAGTCGCTGTCAGCATTGAGTTCTCACTGGCTACATTCATTTCTCTCTTGCTACGTTTACTGTTATGCAGAGCTCCCTTGTAATCCCCCTTCCCAACTATTGTATTGAGATTTAATTCCCTTTTGTTGTAAATTCCCCTTTCTTCTCTGCTAGTCATGAATCCTGTGCTCACACGGGCCCAATAGATATTTTTTAATCTAAGTTTTTGTGATGCGAATAGATTTTTTTATGCATTTTAAAATTTTTAAGCTATGAATTATTAGACTTAAAGGCAGCTGAAAAAATATAATCAAGCTGCTTTGGAAATATTAAATTAAGAAACTCACAAAAATAACTTATCATGGCTAATATTGTAAAATCATAATTGAAGCAGCTGAGAAAATATAATCAAGCTGCTTCGAAAATATTAAATTAATGAACCCGTAAATTATTTTTGCGGGTCCCATATAATAGCGGCGAAGAAGCAAGCAACTCAAACAGGCATGTTTACGGAGAGGTGGCTGCTTGAGTTGCCTGCTATTCGCACTTCTTAGTAGTAATTTTTCTCTCAGTGAAGTTTTCCTCTTTTGTTACCAGGTTCTCCCATTCCTCATTAAATGCATTTTTCTGGAATAATAATTACTGATCTACTCTGCTCCTTCACTGTGATAACAGAAATAAATCAACTGTACTTATTAAACTTCAGGGATGTATAAATATATGTGGAAGTGTCTCTGCATCTCCACGATTTGAAGCCCCCCCCCCCTCCAAAAAAAAAACTGTTCTGAACACTACCTGGAAATAAAAATAGGTAAGAAAGGGAAGACATTCTGATGGCCGAGAACCACCAGAAAAGGGCTCTAGACACCCAGAATCGATCTCTAGAAGCCACCTAGGGAGAAGTGCCGGAGGCGTTCAGCTACAGATGATTTTTTTTTACTTCAAATTATGAGAGTACACTTGATAAACTGAGAAGTTAATCATTAAGCAACAAGTAACATGTGGAAAGCAGGACAAATAATGAATCCAAGACTCTAAAGTTTAATTCAGTTGGTTGATTGACTACCTGGACTTTCATCTTATTAGTGAGTGTTTGATTTTCCACGTTGTAAATCATGTTCCCTGTCCCCCCCTATTACCTATTTATAATTAAAAGTTTTTTTAAAATTCACTAATGGGGTGCACCGGAAAAAAGTGTGTAAAATGAAAACATATGCTAATCTGATCTCCTGACTGGTCTACCAAATTTTATAGAGGGAAAATATACATCTTAATTTTACGATTTAAGCGGATATATCCCTCATTAAAAAGTGGTGCATGTATTCTCTCACCATCTAACAAGTAGTGCATATTTTCCTTTTCATTAACCACTGAACTAAAAATAAATCCTAAAACTGTTTTTTTTTTTTTTTTTTTTTAAATTTTAAAACTGTCACATGACATTAAAAAATTACCCTCGCCCATTTCTTTAGCTCTCCAGACCTGATCCAGATTTGACCAACTAAAAATTACCCAATCTCTTTTTCATTCAGACTCAACCCAAACCTATTTTATGACCGAGTAGAAGAAGGATTGGGTCTTTTTCATTTGGGTCGGGTCTAAAGGGGTAAGAAAAATGGGTGAGCTAACTTTTTAAAGTAACATGACGTTTTAGAAATTAAGAAATCAGTTTTTATTCATTAACCCAGACCCCACTTATGGGATTTCATTGGGTGTGTTATTGTTGTAGTGTTTGCTCATTAAACATAGGTTTGTTAAAAAAAAGGGTTAATAGCTTAATATGCACCAGTTGTTAGAACTTAGACGATGGGGGTATAGATTCACCACATTTTAAACTATATTTGCTGTACATCGCAAGTTGAGGGTATAGTGGACCCTTTTCCCATTTATAGAAGGTTTTCATTATTTACAAAAAATTTGAATCATACAAAGAAGTGTTCTTAAATTAATTTGCAAATTTCCAGTTGTTTGTTCTTGTGAGTTGATCATACTACTTTTCCTTGAAGAAAATATCTACCGCTAGTCTATGATGCTTGTCAAAAACCAACTAGTTTCTGATGCTATGTAACTTTTGTGATTGTATTTTTCTTGTTTAACGTATTCTTTATATTGGTTTTCCTTGTAGAAATAAACTTCTTGTACTTTCTTGGTAAAAAATGTAAAGAACATAGAACCTTATCTCATTTCCCAATGTGACATTACATACCTCTGGAAGACTTGAAATCGAGCTGGAAGAGAAGAAGGGGCAGTCACAGTAGATTAGTCATCAACAAATCTTTAAAGAGAAATGGAGTTTAGGTTAAGAGTACGAGGCTAAAAAATAAGTATAAAAGGTCATCTCATTTTTTAGCTCTCTTTTTCATAATAGAACACGAGTGAAATTGCAACAAGACTCTAAAACCAATATGAATGTTAAATGCTTGAATACGTACAACAATAAGTACTATCTTTTCGTTTATGACTAGTAAATACTCTTTACAGCACCTTATTGGTGCTATATAAATAGTACAATTACTATTTTTCAAGAAAATATTATGAGGTTGGTAATTTAAGAATTCTAAAATGGAGTTCACTTGTGGAACTATGGTCCAAGTTTAATATCTTATATTGGTTATTGTTCAGTTTTTGATGAAACATTATCCAAGAATACACATTTTGTTGCTTTATCTGGTCTAAGTGCTAATCTTTGATTAGTTGTTTAGTTTTGGGTGAAAACTTTGTCCAAAAACATACACTTGCCTGTATTTGCTGTTATGGTGAAAAATACAGAAGGTTACTCTCTGTATTTGTAATGAAGATATATGTCGATTATCTTTCTCTGTTTCTTCTTTTATTTTTCTTATTATGAAGGTGACAACATATTCACCAAAACAAAGATTATGCTGGAAGCCATATTTACGTGGTACTGAGTTACGTCTTTCCAATGTTTGTCTTACAAGGACTCTATAAACTCCTTGTCTCTGTTTCTTATCATTCTATCTCATTAACAGGCAGTGTTGCTATACACGTACACATACATACATATGTGTTGTGCATTATTCTGCCAAAATTATATGTATAATAACTAGTTTTATGTTTTTGCAGTATTTCTTGTATCAGATCCTCCGTGGGTTGAAATACATACATTCTGCAAATGTTTTGCATAGGGACTTGAAGCCTAGCAATCTTCTCTTGAATGCCAATTGTGATTTAAAGATATGTGATTTTGGGCTAGCTCGTGTCACTTCTGAATCTGACTTCATGACCGAATATGTTGTGACAAGATGGTACCGACCACCGGAGCTGTTGTTAAATTCTTCTGACTATACTGCAGCTATTGATGTTTGGTCAGTCGGTTGCATTTTCATGGAACTGATGGACAGAAAGCCTCTGTTTCCTGGTAGAGATCATGTACACCAGCTACGTCTGCTTATGGAGGTATCTTTTTGTCAAAATTTGTCATCAAACTGTATCCAATCTTCCCCTCAAAAGATTTACTTTTATGTGTCATTTACCACTCTGCCTTTTTTCTGTGTTGTCTTTTCAGTATTTATAGTTAGTTGTTAGTTTTTTTTTTTTTTTAATATTTTTTGTTAAGGTAGTTAGTTGTCAGTTATGTGCAAATCTAGCTGGAAATAGAGAAACCTATCATGTTGTAGATCTAGGACACCAGATGGTACTGCCGGAGTGAATGAGCATTTATATTTTGAATAGCCTACTCATCTAGAGCATTAGAAGAATAAGGAGCAATCAGATGTGTTAATTTTACTTCGAAGAGTGGATATAGAGACATTAAGTGTTTTCTCCAAATGTGGACCAAATGCAATGAATTAACCTTGTTATCCTCTCTCCCCTCTCCATCTAACAGATGTCCCAGAGCACCCTCTAATATTAGTTTCATGTTAGTGTTCGTGTTTATTTATTTTAACGAAGGAACTATGTGCAGTTGATTAGTTCCTTCGGAGGCCAAAATGGAGTTTCTGAATACCCAACATGATTTGACTCCGCGATTAAGTATTCATTATTTTTATTATTAATCTCATAATCCTTGCTATCATGACCGAGAATCACTCTCTTATATTTAAGGTCATGCTCTGATGTGATTATTCATACTAAAGTTATTCTAATGAGGGAATTCTTTGCAGTTGATTGGCACCCCGTCTGAGGCTGAAATGGAATTTTTGAATGAGAATGCAAAGCGGTACATCAGACAACTTCCTCTTTACCGTCGACAATCATTTGTCGAAAAATTTCCACATGTAAACCCTGCTGCTATTGATCTTGTTGAGAAAATGTTGACATTTGATCCCAGAAGGAGAATTACTGGTAAGGAACCCCTGAAATGCTTCTCTGCTAGCTGCATTGTTCATTTCTCTATCTGTATGTTAAATTTTTTACTTATGCATAGAAGAATACTTGTGTGTATTTTGCTGGCATGCATTTTTTATCTTGAACTAGAGTTAGTATGTATATTTATCTATTTGTCCGACAAAAGAAGTTTCTAGAGATGATAATTGTAGGAGATCACACCCAGAAGCATATCTTCTTATCTGGATATAGTGGTGAGATTTTTACATTTTACTTTATGGATAACCATAATCCTCTAACAATCCACTCATTGCTTTGTATGCAGTTTATTATTGTTAATTGTGGTTATCTTCTTTTGAAGCGAGGGTTGAAACCACCTTCATTTGTTTTTAATTAAATTTGTTAACCTTGAGAAAAAGGAAAGAACTCAGATTTTGCTCCATTCGAAGTTCTTATTTATCTGCCTGCTGACAAGGGATTAAGGTATATATTCTTTAAAGCGCTTGGTTTCGATACCTATTATAGCCCCTGGCTATGTAGTGGTGATGATTTACATTTTGGAGGGAGTATATGAAGTTTATACAGCCCATTGGAGGCCTATGACAAATAATAGGTCTATTATGATTTATTATTCCTATTGATGTTAATCAGATTGGGAATCTGCTTGGTTAGAAAGGATGGAACTAAATTTATTCTGTAGATAAAGGATGATTTTGTTTCTGGGAATTGGTTGCCTATGTTAGCATGATCCATTCAGCCTCCATCACAGGAAACACCAACGCTTAATGATATCTGTAGATGGGTAAACATCACATGGAAAATTTCACACGGAATCCATGTATACGAAATGAATTACTTCACTTGTTGTTTGAACTTCCAACAAGAACGGCTACTGAACATATTCTCAGAGGCGAATGGCGATGGAAGAAACTTAAATTGACCTTAGACTGGTGGGCTCCTACTGTTTGCTGCTGACCACAAGAGGTGTCAAGGAACTGGGTATGGATAGGTCTCTTTGGGCTCCCTCTGTCCTTGTGGTCTCCAAAGGTTCTCAAAAATATTGAATGGATTGAGAAAGAGAGAGAAACCACACTTAAAAATCATTTACGCTGGACCGTATCAAAGTAAAGGGAGATGGATCAGAAAACCCAAACGACATGGAGGTGGAAAGTGATAGCTCCATTTATAATATTCTGATACGGTACCAAATTTCAGCTATGGTAAAGGCCAAAGTTCCGATTGGATAAGCTGTTCCGTTTGGAGAAGCTATGAAAGTACCGATGGGTAATAGGACTATCATTCCCTATAAAGAAGAGGGCAATGGGACTGTCAATCACTTCGGGTTCAATCGGTACCAGACTTGCAATTAATTGAAATAGCTAGGGTTAACCTTGTGCAGTGGAGGATGTGTAACTTATTGAAGTCTTTCCCCCCATTTTCGAAGTGGATGCGACAATATGGTGTGCGGGAACATCGTAAAATTGAGAAATCTGTTTGGTGTAGGTTTTTGAGAATGCAAAAAGGAGGCTGTTATCTCTTTTCATGACATGAAAATAGCCAGCAGGAGAAAGACAACAAACCATAACCAATCCCAGATATTTAAGACACCAAAATGAAAATACCTAAATGAACTTAAAAGGTTAGATCTTTGAAATAACTTTTTTTAAGGGGAATCTGTAGCCGCTACACTTTGGATGTGCACAGGGTCAACCCCCGCTACTATGCAATAGCTCGCAAATCACACCGGAGAGGTAACCCGCACTAGGCAAGCCCGGTGTGATGAGCACAACTCAGAATGCAAACCCCTTGCTTTCACTGGCAAGGGGTTTCAAACTTGAGACCTCCAACATGGAAGTCTCAAGCCCAAACCACTAGGTCACCCCGAAGGGTGATCTTTGAAATAAAATTTTAAATCAGTGGGAACAGAAATAGGAGGATGTTGATGTCAGTGGGATGAACCATGAAGATAAATATTATCTCATGGAATGTTAGGGGTATTACTGGAGGGAAAGGAGTACTGTGAATAGCTTGATACACAGGAGCAAATAGTTATTGTCTGCAGGAAACCAAAGTTGAGGGAGACATATGTGAATATGTAGAACAACTGTGGTCCAATATATGGGTGAAGTTTGAATGTCTAGAGCCAAGCGGCACAAGAGGAGGGATTATAATAATGTGGGACAACAGACTATGGAACCATGTGTAAGGGCTTATACTCTCTACCTTGCGGTTTTAATGCTGTAATACAAGACTTTGAGGGACATTTGACCAGGATTTATGGCCCAAACAGTAGGCAAGAAAGGCCAACTATGTGGGAAAAAATAGGAGCAATCAGAGGTTTTGTGATGATTTATGGGGCCTTCAATACCCCCAGTTATTCATTTTAGAAAAGAAAAATGCAATTCTTTTATGAGACACATGAGTACCTGACTGATTTTTCAAATTTCATTGAAGATTTTGAGCTGCTAGATTCCCAAGGGGTATATACACATGGAATGGAGGAGAAAATTAAAATTCCTCCTCCAGATTGGACAGATGCCTCTTCTTCCCCATTGGGATGAGGAATTTAGGAACATCAAACCATTTGCCCAGGGTGAGTTCAGATCATAGCCCAATTTCTCTGAGATGTGGAAACTGGAAGTTCCCTAATTGATTCTTCAAATTTGAAAGTTGATGGTTAGAAGCATAAGGGCTCAATGATCAGTTTAAAAGTTAGTGGGAGTCCTTTGAAGTAGAAAGTAGCCAGACTTCATTTTGCAAGCAAACTGAAAGCACTAAAAAAATGATACTAGAGGAGTGTAACTTGACACAACTCAAGGGAATCTGGATATTAGAAAAAACATCCTTGATCTGATCTCGGAACTGGACATAGTTCAACAACAGAGGAATTTCAATGAAGAGCTGACATTGAAAGCAAGTGTTTCCACTCCTTGCTTTTTTTCAGAGAGAAAAGAAGGGGGTCCTTTTTAGGCTCCTTGAGGAAGAGAATCCAGCATGAACTCTTTTTTCTTTCTATATGCACTGACTGGATGTGTACTAGCGTGATCAATCAATGGATGAGAGTCAGGAGCATTGCCTGAATGATGAGACCGGCCTAACCTAATGTCAATGCTCTTTCCTCTTAATGGTGAATCTTGATTGACTGACACTAGGAACCAAGGAGCATCTTTGCATAAATCACTACTAATTCCAACAAACAACAACATACCCAGTGAAATCCCACAAGTGGGGTCTGGGGAGGGTAGATTGTACGCAGACCTTACCACTACCTCATAGAGATAGAGAGGCTGTTTCCTAAAACCCTCAGCTCAAAACCCATAAGCAGAAATACCTAGATATGATATGATCAAAAGAAGAGAAGAGTGAGTGAATAGCATATGAGTACAAGGATAATAACAAAAATCACTACTAATTCCTTTGTATAGAATTTGTATAGGATTTCAGTAATATTTCCGACATGAACTAAGAAAGGAGAATAGCTAAACCTAAGATTGTTGTGTTCTTCTTTTGTGGACTAAAGATGGGGCAAATGCTAGAGCCAGCCCCGGGGAAGTGCTACTATTTGTTCTGTGGGTATTGTGGTTTCTTTGGTCGAATGTATTGAACTATATGATTTGAAGTACACTTATACAGCTTCAAGTGCTTTGCGGCGTCATTGGATAGGCAGTATGGATAACCTCCATTGTTTGGTCTTCACACGTCATACAATATATTTTTATCCTTGACACTTGGAAAAAAAAAGACACTGAAATCAAATCTCCATATTTGCATCCTTTAACAGCCTACATCTTGCTGCATGCTGATCCCTTGATTATACATTTTGTTTCTTTGTTTCAGTTGAAGACGCGCTTGCACATCCTTACCTAACATCGCTTCATGATATTAGTGACGAGCCCATTTGCATGACTCCTTTTAGCTTCGATTTTGAACAACATGCCCTTACTGAGGAACAAATGAAAGAGCTGATTTACAAGGAGGGTCTTGCATTTAATCCCGAATACCAGCACATGTGAGTACTCGCTCATTTGCTGTTGGATTGTCTGTGCGACTTTCATTTTTTAATGCAACCAGGTCATTTATATCTCCATGTATATACATGTCTTTTCCGCCCGATCACGGGATGGGTTTCTTTTTGAACGTTTTAATTTATGTAGCATGACCTGTGTATGGCCGGCCCTTTTTTCTCTGTACTTCTAAAAGTTGGTTCTCTTGTATCGGTATTGTTTTATTAGCCATGGACGATTTTAGTCCCAGAAATGTAATCTTTCTGCTATTGGATTTCTATTCCTTTGTCACTTCTCATGATTTAATAGATACTGTTGAGTTTTAATTCTGAGTTCAATACTTTCTTGTACATGTAGAGACTAGTAAAATTCTAATATCTTACTGATGCCCCTGTGAACATGCTAAAATACCGTTTAGCATCTGAAACTTTTTATTAGAGTTGAGGGTCAAAACATACATAAATTATTTCAACTTTTTGTGTTTCATATGTAGACTTGTTACTTGAATTATCTTCCAATGGTTGGTGGAACACGCCTCTGCTAAGTTCTGATGGTGTGTCTACCTACACTCTTCTTTTCTGTCGGGTGAAAACACAATTCCACTGTGGGAAAAGCTAAATAAATCAATATTAGGTTAAAGGTTAAAAATCATCATCATAGAAATTAATTTGTTCTCCACTCGACACCCAATATCTCCTCCGCTTTCTTAGTTATGGTCTCGTCGTAGCTGTGGCATCCATGTCTGGGTAAGGTGTTAATGGAGTCTATATATATATATATATAACATTTTATGTTGTAATGTAATGGATGTTTTGCAACACATGATAAAGGGAAAACATAATGCCATTAATATAAAAGTTAAAGTAATAATAGTCATTCCACATATCCAAAACCAAATACACCAGTGATGCCTCTTAAAGTTGAACCTCCCCAAACAGAAACTGTTCATCTCTTAAACCAAAAAGCAGAAACTAGTAAGTGACAGCAACACGTACAGTTACAGTCGTGATAGTTGAGACGCACCTTGTGCCAATATATATTAGATTTTGATCTAGTAATAATTGGCTCTTCTCTAACTACCAAACATGAAACAAAAGTTAGGAGGTGGTGCCAACAGAAAAGACAAAGTATTGCCATATTCTTAACTTTACAGCCCTTCACCAAAAACATAAATTCTACAAACAACTACACTTCACATTGGAAATGCGGTCTTTCTCCAAAATATCTTTTGTTTCTTTTAAACCAAACAGTACATAAAATGCATAAGAGAGAGCTTGTCAAAGCGTCTTCAAAAGCCAACTTCTCAGCATGTTTTAAACCTAATTTTAAATAGGTTCAGAAACGACGACCACATATACCAAATTTTGCTGCAATTCAGGGAAGAAAAACTAATTCCAATGAAACTCTCCCAAAAGAAGCACCAATTACATAGAGATAAACCTTTCTTTTGGAGTGTATCATGAATCAAATATCCCACTAAGCAAGCAACTGTAGGAGGTACATTGCTCAACCAAATCATTTTCCAAGGCCAGTTCAAATTCCAGCAGCTACTTTACAGTCATAAAAAATACAACATACCCAATGGAATCCCACAAGTGGGGTCTGGCAAGAGGATAGAATGTACACAGACTTTACCACAAAAATTCATATTTGTAGCAAAAGTATACTCACGTCTTATTGCCGCTTAAAAAGAGTTGAATTAGCATAGCTAAGTCTATATTGCAGTAAAATTTGTACAGGAAATGAATAAAGCCAAAATATAACATAATTTGTTGTTTCATCATACCTACAATGGTAAAAACTATTAGCTCATAGTAATAAGAACACTGCCAACACCAGTTGAATACCTCTGTTTGCTAAAGAATATTAATCTTGAATAATATTTTTCTTAAGAATTCTTAAGAAAGCATTAGAAAATTTAGTTGGCTAGCTACACGCTAAATTACTATTTGAAAATCCTTTTTCATGCAGAATTTTTAAAAAAAGATAAAAATCAGTAGGTTACCTACTATGTGCTGTGTAATAGCTAAATAGGGAGTCTCTTATCATGTAGAGCGAATAAATATCATACTTCACTGAATTCCCAAAAGTAGGTGAGCAAATTCAATCATCTAGTCTTGTATGTAGCAATGTACAGGTGGAGAACAACTAAAGTATCAAATTTACCAGTAAAGGGTGAAGCAATTAAATTGCTCCCTTTTCGTCTGTGTGAGGTAACATCACCTATTATAATGTAATGTATTGCAGAGCAGTTGAAAAGAGTTTTGAGGAATTGATTAGAAAAAATATATAATCCTAGCCCAAACAACTCGAAAACAACAACAACATGCCCAGTGGAATACCACAAGTGGAGTCCGGGGAGGGTAGAATGTACGCAGACCTTACCACTACCTCATAGAGGTAGAGAGGTTGTTTCCTGGGAATCCTCGTCTCAAAAACCAAATAGCTCGAAAACAAATATTATAAATACCTTGGAATACAAATATACTGGGGAGATGCTTAGAAAAGTAAGCGCATAATCCAGAGTTGCTTTCACCATTATGTTATTTCCTCTATATTATTACTACATTTTTCTAAAGATGAGGAATAGTTTTTTTTTCCCAAATAACATTTAATATGGAAATGAAAACTCACCTAATTTGTAACTGGGTGGATTCCGTTTGTCGAATAATCAAAGCTCTGCAAGCAAAGTCATTTGATAATAAGAGACATGCATACAATAATAATGGGGCTACTATTTCTAAGTTTTTCCTCATTTAGATCACATATCAGGTGAAGTTGAAGTATTGGATGGTTGCATTGACAAACTAAACATAGAGAGGCAGCAAGTTCTTACTGAGCTCTTGGACTTGAAAGGTTACTGACGTTTTCATTCAAGCCATCAAATGCAGGATAACAAAGTCCCTTAATTTAATTTCTACATAATATAGTGCAATACCAGACCAAACTTCATATTTATAGCGCAACGTTTTAGTCAATATATACAGAAGCTCAGGTACCTTATTTCTTAGCTGCACTCAGGGGGATTCGATATCTCAAGAAGACACCTGCACATGGCTTTTTTCTTCTCCATTTCACCTTCAGTTGAACTTTTGATTTTCTACGATTTTGATGGGGGATCTTTCACAGAATCAGGACGCTCAAAACAGGCACTTTATCATTTTTGTAGGATCACCCATTTCATGAAAATCAAAAAAAAAAAAAAAAAAGACCTCGGCTTGCCCGTCACCAAACCCCTTGGGGCCATCTCACTTTCCAATCCTTAGCGCGTTGGGTGTCTCCTCCTCACTTTCCAACTTGGGGAGGAGTGTTGAAATTTCTCCAAAAGTGCCTTTAGCCATGATACAAATAAATCTTGCTGCGGTCTGGAAAAATGATAATATCAAACTTCAAATAAGTTAACGGAGGCATATTATCAAACAACTTAGATGCACAATTCAACAAAAAATTAGATATTTCAGATATCTTAGACATTTGTAAGATGATCTACTATTTGCACTAATTAATTGACTATAAAGTTTTAATTCATCAAAGAAACATAACGCAGACCAGTTAGTAACATGCATGTAGAAATCTTAGCTAGAACATTAAAAAGAGTAGAAAACTAAGGTAAACAAATCAAATTGTGATAATTTTTAATTACTGAATCTCAAAAATTGAAGAGATCAGTAAATAGGAACTCAGAAGAACTAATCAGTGCAACATTACAGCAAGGCAAGAAGTGAAAGAAAGAAGCAAAATAAAAGCATAAAAAGATAAAAGAAGAACTTACTAAAGAAATTTACATGCTTGAGAATGTTGGAAAAGACCGAATGAAACATATCTTGAACAAAAAAAGAAATTAACCGTGGTATCAATTAATTTAATAGTGAAAGAAGATGAACTTACCTTGCTTGTTTGAGATGGGAGACGATGCAAGTACGAAAATAGGAACAGTTAAGTGATCAAGTGCTTCTAAAAAAGTAGATCATCAGCATTTTGAAGGACGCAAGACTATTTTTGTACAATACTAAGAATAATCTGATCAATTTGTCATTGAAAGATGGAAAAAAACCACATAAAAGTAGTACAAATAAACCATCTTATCCCAAAGATATATTCATCAAGATCAACAAACAGTCTAAAATCAAGCATCATAAGCTGCTAAAATATATACATAAAGGAGGAGTCGAAAAATCTACTCATGTATACATCTTAGTATCCCCAAATTTGTTCTTCAGTAATATCATAATCAACTATGAACTCATTTCAATATAGATATATCAGTCTCTAGAAAAGTGTAGAGTGCTATAGATATTAGAACCTTGTCTTTGTAAACTCATCAAATCCATGTAGGATGCAACTACCTACTCTAGGAATATAAGAGCACTTTTTTCTCTGAAACACAAGTTTGTTTTAGTTCAACAAAAGAAATTAGATAAAGCACAGAGGTAAGCATATACTTCAGTTTCATTAGACTTTATCTTTTAAAACGACCAATCTTTCTTCATGACACACAAGTCTTCTTTTTCACTGCGTCAAACACATACATGGCATCAATTATCTATAAAGAGTCATCGCATTAGCAAGAAAATAGATTTTAATATTTCAAAATAGATATATTCATGACCAAAACGACCAAGTAGATGTTGTAATATACAAACTAAAACAGACAAATGCAACATTGAAAGAGCAAGGAAGAACCTGAGATATCAAACATAGGGGTGGCCATGCTACCATATATACCGAATATCATATCAAAATCAAAATCTTTTATACCGTGGTATGATTATTATGGTATTTGGTATGACTTATAATTTTTTTTGGTATTTGGTATTCAAAAAATAAATACCAAATACCATATACGATACCGAAATATAATATAATATTATATTTGTGTGTGTATATATATATATATATATATATATTTATACTTCCTTAAAAAGCATGAACTCAAAAAGGCAAAAGTTAAATTATGTAAATATACCCCTAACTTAAAAATTGATTCCCAACTATCCCAAACTACAGACTCCTTTATCACACATCATCCTCCACCATGATATGTTGCCTCTTCAAACTCATACAAACTGAACAAATGCCAATGCCCAAATAAACCCCAACAAGTATAACTTCTATCTTTTACCACCAAAAAATACAACTTTTGTGTTTTCTCTCCTTGCTCTATTTATACCGAACACTCTTCAAACTCCATGGTGATTTCAACTTCTTTTGAAAATGAATAGGTATCCCCATGTTTTAAGTTTTGATGGAAGCATATTGCCTTCGTTTCTCCCACAATCATGTGCACTTTATTTCCCAAACTCATGAATCCTAATTTCTTTAAATCGCAAATTTCCTTAGGATTGGCCCACATATTATTTTATTGTCATACAAATTCAATGCTTGGAGATTCTCTAAATTTCCTATTGTTTTTCTGGAATGAATTCACTCAAGTTATCGCCTTGAAGAAATGAGAAAGAAAACCACTTAGATTTCCAATTTTACTGCGACTGTTACCATAATTTCACTACAAGCAACATAAACGTAGTCAAGAGAACTTGAGAGATTTTCAACAGAAGCCGGAAGATTTCCATGAGTGGATTATAATCTATCCACAATTATCTTAAATGTCTGCAATTTGTCAAGAAATTGAAGTAAGTCAATTCTCGAAATGAAGCTTTGTTGTAACATGATTGTCGTTCATGTTTAGGTACTCTAAATGCCTTTGATTACCAATTGATCTTGAAAAAGGACTAGAAAAGTTATTATAATCAATTCCAAATCAAAAAATATTGGAAGCATTTGAGAGAGAATTAGAAACACTTCGGCAAGGCTGACTCCTATATGGCATGAATAAATTTTTATAGTTATATTAATCTCAAGATAAGGCAATCATGTGCAGTAAATCTTGTGTTATATATATATATATATATATATGAAACACTCCGGTAAGGCCGACTCCTATATAGCATGAATAAATTTTTATAGTTATATTAATCTCAAGATGAGGCAATCACGTGCAGTAAATCTTTGTGTTATATATATATGTAAAAAGAAAAAAGGAAGCTTTCCGCGGACTTATGTTATAATTTTTTCATAAGAAAAAGAAATAATTTTCATTTAAGTATTTCTTTTAGAATCTAGACCACTCTTTACTCTAGATAATGTTATTTCAACAGATTAAATTACAATAAAAAAATTAGTTTGGATAAAATTTTATTGATAGAAAATTTTGATCTATTATCTAATGAGAGTCAGTTTAAATAAGATTGACTTAATCAAAGAGAAAAAGTTAAGATTGGTTCTAACTATTACGTGGAAAGTAAAATTTGAAAAAACGAACTTTTACAAATACTTGAATCACAAGGGAATTCACAAATTCCATGATAACGAATTCTATGATTACCAAGTTCGAGTGGTGCTTTGCATTTCCTTCATTCCATATTAATGGGCTCTTGTTGACCTCATGTATTTTTTTTTTTTGGGAAATTTTCATAAATAGTTTAGACTTGAAATTTAATATTATCAATTAGCTATATTTTACATAATTACACAGCATAGTTTCGATTATGTGACCTGGAGAGAGGAGGGAGGCGAGCGAAATCAAGAGAGGGAGGAGAGATGCGAATTGTATATGTATATTTGTCAAATTATATGTGTATATCTATCAAATAATTATATTTGTATAACTAATGTACATATGTTATTGTATATTTGGCAAGCGAGATTGGGAGAGGGATGAGAGAGGAGAGAGAGATCAAGAGAGGGAGGAGAGAGGCAAGCGAGAGAAGGTAGAGAATGGAGAGACGCAAATTGTATATGTATATATGTTGAATTGAGTATGTGTATCTATCAAAAAAATTATAATATGCACCTTGTATATATATGTAATTGTACATCTGGTAAAAAATTGAAGAGAGAGAAAAGAGAGAGAAAATAACACAAAAACTCTAACTATAGTTATAAATTGTAATTTTTTCAAATTATAGTAGTATAATATAAATACATATCATATGTTTGTCTAATTAAGTAATTTTTCCATTTTTTTAAACAAAAATTAATCAGAAGACTATTTTATTGCTGATACTTAGGGCTGTCGCCCATTGGGCCGGTCTAGCCTAATTCGTGATTTAGTAAGATTGGGCTAAGATTTTTGGAGCTCACTTGTCCCCTGATATACACAACTTGAGCCAACAAGAAAAGGCTACTATTGATGAAGTATGGACTGCAAAACGTTGGTATCTCAGTTTCAGGAGACGATTGAAAAATTGCACGTTTCAATGAATTCCAAAACACATCCACCAGTTTAGAGGGGTAAACCAGGATCAAGATAGGCTATGGTGGTTAGTACATAACTCTGGGAATTTTTCTGTTAAATCATCCTTTCAAATGCTGAACCGCATTGACAACCAAACTAAGTTGTGGCCTTTGAAACATCAATATCCAATACATAGTACAATTCTTTGTGTTTAGTTGGCATTTAAGTTAGTGGCGGAGCCAGTATTTTTATCAAGGGTGGATGGTTTTTATATCAAGGGTGTTCAACAATTATATATATCAAAATATCTATATTTAACTTATACATTCAAAAAAGTTTTCCAACGAAGGGTGTTCATTTGACCATCCATGGGTGAATGTAGCATCACCCCTGATTTAAGTGATAATAAGTATTAAGATGGCTAACTTTACTCCTTAATTCCTTGTCAATATTTTGCTTTTCCTACTCCTTAATTGTTACTTCAAATGGCAGAAAGAAGACAAGGTTACAGTACAAACATTATGGATAATGTAAAAGAAATGATTATTTAAGGGTTCACGGTGCATGTCCAAATCTTGATTTCCAACAAGAAAAGACTTAGGGTGGCTATTTAGGCAACCAATCATTTTATTGGGGTGAAAGGAATAGGTTTATTTTTACGGAAAACTAAATTTGTATCCTTTTAAAGTAAATTATTTACAATCATATATCTTTTTATATTTTGTACCCATATACTATTTAAATTTTGCCCCCTTAATATTAAAATTCGCGTGTTGACTTCATGCTGATGTCAGCACTTGCTGGTATGATATACCAATAGGGTATACATATACCAACAAGGTATCACAGATGATTAAACTCAATCTTATATGATACTGATATGGTATAAATACACCGATAGAGTATATAACGAATATACTTTTTACTAATTTAGAGTTTAATAATTTGTTATTTCTTTCTTATTTATTTCTTAAAAAAGAAAATCTTATATACCAATTGGGTATCAATATACCACCAGCGTATCACAAAGGACTGGACTCATTCTATACGATACCGCTATGGTATATATATACCGTCATAGTATATTTCATAATGTTTATGCTGACGTCAGCATGCAAAATAAAAAGAGATAAGTGGGTAGAAAGGTAAATAGTTTGGGTAATGGGTTCATTAAGAATAAATAGTTTAGATTGGGTCTATTAAGGGTAAATAGTTTCAAATTAGGTCTATTTTGTGTACTATTTCCTATTTTTATCACATGTCTTGTGTCCCTCTTGAGTCGGGCCTTGGTACTCTGGTATTTCTTTTCTTTTGATTATTCATCTGGTATCTGGATTCATATCGAAACTCTAATAAATTCCTTTGGAGTAAGGCCGACTTTGTATCCTTTGCAGTTCGGATTGAGATTTTTAAATAATAATAAACAAGTATTTACCACTTCCATCATTATTGTCTTTATTTCACTTTGTACTACATAACATTTGTGTTTTTGGTTTCATCACTGCTTCATGTTGAAATTAAAAGTAATTTTCACGTGGTCACAGCTAGTTTTTATGATAACAATAAATATTTTGGGGCATAGTAGAGAGCAATATATAACTACCAACCAAAGTAGTCTATTATCATCCATTCAAGTCTCCTAAAAGTATTAGCTTTAGAGTACATACAAATATCCTAGGTCAAAGTCATATAGTGCCACTATGGAATGATGAAGAGCACACAAGTTGACAACTCATTCAAGTTATCACCAAATAATTTTGTGTAGCCAAATTTTTCCTTCTTGTTTTCTCTCTTTTCCTGTTACGAATTGAGAACGTGTGTTTTAAATCTTGTACATCAATTCAATACTTAAAAATACATTAATTAAAATATAAATACAATATATTCAACAAAATTGTATGTATTTATATAATTAGGTTTGAGAGAATGCATACAGATTATCTAAAAAAGTCGATGAAAAAATGCAACAAAATTAAGCAACCAGATACAACAAATTTGACCGATGGATACGACAAATTTGAACAAAAAATATAATGAATTTCTGATAGATTCAACTCCAGAATAGTTTTATGAATCGTAATTAGGCAACAAATAAAGATTCGCAAATGCCTTCAATAGCAACAAATAAAGATTCGCAAAGAAAATGAACTTTGCAAGGCATAAGTTAGTGGCATGATCAATACCCAGAGCATAACTTCAATGACAAAAGTTATGTCACGGGCGTAAGTTCAGTGACACAAATTATATCCCAAAATATAAATTTAGTGGCACAATAAAGCATAAGTTCAACGACACAAATTATACGTCAAAGCATAAGTTCAGTGACATAAGTTATGCCACATAAGTGATAGAAGTTATGACCAAGGCAAGATTATCTAAAGAATCATTTGGTAGAGTATATAAGTATAGTACTGATTATGATGTGTTAGTGATGCTTTCATTAGTTATGTTGTGATTATTAGCTATACATACATTAGTAGCAAATGAAGTGTACAATGATACATATGCTGAAAAAATATATCAAATAAGGTATAAAAATACACAAAATTAATATATACATTATTTTTTCTATCACTCTACCAAACGACCACTCTAAGTATTATCTTGCGAATTAATACAACATAACTTATTCCCTAGTACAAGCACTCTCATAAAGTTTTTCCCTGCAAAATTTGTTTAGCTTAGCGAGGTTAAGTTATAGTTAAAGAATATTTTCATCTATAAATTTTCATTAAATGAATAGTAAGAATAAAAATTAAAGATCATGATTTTAAAGGACAAAAACTAAAGACCATCCCAAACAAAAACTTGTAATAATTTGCCTAAAAGTTATTTGATTTGAAATGTTGATTATAATCAAACTTGTCCAACTTTTATTAAGGTAAAAATTGTTTTAATATTTAAAAGAAAAAAAAAACAAAATGAGGCTTTTGTTTCATTAATTTATCTTGTCTCTTATTTTTACCCCATATGTCTCTTTCATCAATCATTAATCCATAAGTTTTTGTTCCTGGAATAATTGTTGTTAACAATACGAGTATCTAGTACCATTAGTTAATTGTTCTTAATTACATTTTCTTAAGGGGGAGCAAACTCCAGTATTAAAGTCCTATTCTTTAACATTCTCACTCACCTACAATGCTGCTGCTTTCATATGATGAAGACTCTATTTAAGGAGTTGTCTCTACAAAGAACAAAACTACCCCACTATACGCAATATTGGGTTTTTTTAGTTCTTTTTTTCTTTATATATCGCGATATACGGATTCAAAATTTGAATATTACAGGGTCAAATTTGGGTCACGACTTATTCGATCTAGGGTTCAAAATCTATGTTTATACTTGTTTAGCCAATTTTTAAAAATATATACATAGTTTGAGCCACAATTATTAGGTTCAGATGAATCCGTGTTTACTATGTAAAATCCACCCATTTGACTGATTTGAAATCACACCGTCTAAGTTCCACTATAGGAATTTTCTCTATTTCTTGAACTTGAACCTAAAACCTCTAAACTCTTCATAAAACAAAGCTTCTCTACAAGTAGCACCCTCCCAAACTAAGTTGCGCAGATTCTTCACTTCAATGTCGTACTCGTGTCGAATTCTTCAAAAATACACTACTTTAGGGGAATCTGACATGCACCCATTGACACTTTTAAAGAGTCCAGCAACATAGCTCCCAAGTACACACTATAACAATCCATAAATCATAATCAAGGCTTTTCCTCCCAATAGCACACCCCAGCTACCTTACTTACTACAATTGCTATTCATTATTTTCATCAAATGGCATGGCATTTAAACCTCCCAATCTCATACAACTCATTATATTTAACATTCCCATGTGTCTTATATTATGTAGTGAGTCCCCACTTTTATCAAGAGTCATTTCAATCTTCATATATTCCATGTGAAATTCTAATGAAAATTTTCCATGCACAACTCATAATTGACAATGCACTCTCCATTGTTTAGTCTTTGTCTAGTCTTTACCTTCTTCCTTCTGTCCTCTGCTACTCAACGTCGCCTTCTCCATCAGCCGCTTCCTCCAGCTTCAACGCCATCCATTAATAAAACTAAACCTCCATTTCCTTCTCCTCGTTTGCATCCATTTTTTGTGTTTTTTCTTCCTCCTCCACCACCTTCGAATGATTTTGCAACTTTCCCTGCTAACATTTCCTCCCTCATTCTTCCACGCACCTCGCGTTCCTCTAATAATTCCACCGCCAGCAGATTCATCACCATCCTCGTCTCCGTATCCATCCTCTCTGCTGCATTTGTCACTGCCCTTGTTCTGTTCTTCTTCCTTTACCATCGTCATCCCCACTGCAAAGACAAAAGATATGATGACGATCATGAGAGAAATGATACTCTCCGGCTTGTCTCGCCTAATACAACCCCTTCTCACGTTGAAATTGGAACAAAAATGTCGTCAACCCTTGTGAGCTGTAGAGAAGAAATTGCTCAATCTTCTGCAGCCCCAAATGACTTCGTTCGACTTAACTACCAAAGAATTGGATCACCAGAACTCCACCCTCTCCCTCCATTGCCACGACATCAATATTTCAAGCAACATCTTAAAATTGGATCATATGAAAATGAAGACAACGAATTCTTCTCATCCAGAGGATCCTCTGGAGGTAGAGGAAGTCCCAATTTCATACAAAGGAGTTTCCATTATCAATATCTGAATTACAATTCATCAAATGATTCATTATCCAATAGTCCTGGAGAATTGAGTTTGGTAAATTTTCCGAGGTTTATTCTTCAGCCAGTGGAACATAGGCCAATGTCATCATCATCTTCAATATCTTCCGGTAGTACCAATAGTTCCCCTGATCAGAATCCTGAGTCTACTATGAGTAAACTCGGAAACCCTGGGAGGTATATATCGATAAGACTTCCACCTCCACCACCACTGCCACCACCTCGACTAGTAGTAGAAGAAGATGTTGGGCCATCGATGCCCTTTTCATTCCAGAGTGCTAATGACGTTTCCGAAAGTTCGGAAGGTGTTGAAAGGGGAAATGAAGAAAGTATGAAGCCAAAGCTCAAGCCTCTGCATTGGGATAAAGTCAAGGCCACTTCAGATAGAGCAATGGTTTGGGATCAACTGAAATCTAGCTCTTACAAGTAAGATTTATGTTAGCATTCCAAGTATTCAATTAATCAGTGGGCAAAGTCATAATTTGACGCTTACAAGTTTTGAATTCTAACATTTTGGTATAATAGACAAATAAAAACTTGAACTCGGTCTTAGGTGACAAGTAAGCCCTCAAATTTTGAGACTGTGTATAGACGCCTCAACTTGATCTAAACTGGCAATTAAACACTTCAACTTTTCCTCACTATGTCTCATGGAACACCCAATGCTGACGTGGCACATAAATTTTGGAGGTGTTCATGATATGATATGAAATTTAAAAGCATATAAACATGTCATATAGGAAAGGCTAATCATGATCACCAATCCAAAATCATAGTAGATGATTATTTTGTAAGTTAGAGTATTCAACTGACACAGTGAAGATGAGTTGAGGTGTCTTGATATGTATTGTCAAAGTTGGAGACTTGTTTATCAACTGAGGCCAAGTTTGGATATTTCTTTATGTATTAGGCCTTATATTTTCAAATATATAGTCTCGAATTTTATAACATACACATGTTTAATGAGTCCAAGACAAATATATGGTGGACCAAAGTTACTATTCAATCGAATGCGTAGCTAACACTCTAGCTCTATCCACTATACCAATATCTCTTTTTATTTAGACATATTATTAGTAGTATGAACTTGTTTGATCTTCTAAAGAGTGTATCCTTGTTGTCAATGGATTTTAGTTCATTGGAGTATACATTTTACTTAATTTGATAAAAAGAAGTTTCCTCATCTTGATGAGTGGATTTGATTGTAATTCTTTTCTTTTCTCACCATTTTTTGTTGTTGTTATTTTAGGTTAAATGAGGAGATGATTGAAACATTATTCACTATAAATTCTTCAAATTTGAATTCAAAAGATGGTATAAGACGCCCTAATATTCCTGTGGTGAATCAAGAGAACCAGGTTCTTGACCTAAAGAAGTCTCAAAACATTGCGATTTTGTTGAGGGCACTTCAGATCACCAATGATGAAGTTTGTGAAGCACTTTTGGAAGGTAAAATAATGGATTCTTAGCTTCTAACATTTTTCAGAATAGTGAACAATGTTTAAAAAACCCCAAACTAGTTATCTCTTCAACTAGAACTGCCTTTAGATTACTCTTTTCCTCTCCCCCTTGAATAATGTGATAAAATGTTTGAGATAACTTGTTCAGGGTGGCCCAGTAGTTTGAGCTTGGGGCTTCCATGTTGGAGGTCTCAAGTTCAAAGTCGCTTGCCAGTTCCTAAATGCTGGGAAGTATTTTGGATTAATATTATTAGGACTCCAAACATATTGCACTTATAATCAAATTATGATAACTTGTCAATGAAATGCAAATCAAAGCTCTTTATGGTATTTATTTTGTGGTTCTATTTTCTTCCTTTTATGGTTTCAATGAACTAACTGCAAAATTGCACTATAATAAACATGGTGACATTTAATGGTCCTATCAAGTGATATGGCCAACATTCACATCTTGAGTCATAGCCAACTATTTTGTTGAGATGTCACTTTCATGTTATGAATGAGATATGATACTCGTCAAACCCTTTGGTTTACATATTTACTACCAGCTACAAAATAGGAATTAGATAGAATATAAAATAAGTGAATAACATCGATGTAAAAACAATAACCAATCTCATTAACATATTTTCTAACCTCCTCTCAGTCGAGGCCAATAAGTAAACAAAGAGAGTTATATAACGAAGAAGCTATTACTCAGTAACATATTTTCATGTTTATGAATGAGCTCCAAAGAGCGTGTTCATTTCCATATGTACAACAACTATTGTTACTGTTAATATTTACGCTTGAATACCAAGCATGCAATAACTTATGTAAAGACGTTAAAATTAAGGCCCTTTTGCATCGGGGAACTACTTATGTATCTTCTTTATCCTAATAAACTAGGTAATGCCGAGACACTCGGAATGGAGCTACTGGAGAGTCTAATTAAGATGGCTCCCACCAAAGAAGAGGAGCGGAAGCTGAAGAACATCAATGATGAATCGCCATTCAAGTTAGGCCCTGCTGAGAAATTTCTCAAGGCAGTGGTTGATATACCTTTTGCATTCAAGAGGGTGGATGCAATGCTTTACGTAGCTTGTTTTGATTCAGAGGTCGAATACCTTAAGAGGTCATTTCAGACGTTAGAGGTAAATTATGTTTTCCAACCTCTCGTGTGCCATATTCTTGAACTCGCGTACCACATACCTTGCATTTTGGAACAGTCCAAGAGGGTTCATAGAAACCCTCACAAAGTATGTGTAACTCACAATCCTAGGAGGGTGTTTGTCTGAAATAACTTAAGTTTCTTAAAGTTGACAATGGTTCAGAGCTACATTGTTCGAACTCTCCAAGAATGTTTTTGCACCCATCTCGAATCCTCTAAAAATGCACTACTTTAGGAGGATCCGACACAAATGTTCTACATTTTTGAAGAGTCCGAGAAATATAGATTCAGACATCAGAGATACACCCATTCTATAATTATCATTTTATCTCGAACCTTCCTATGTGCCTTATCCTTCTTGCTATGCCATGTTTAATCAGTCTGTAGGCATCTGAATTTCTAATTCCTTCTATTGAATTACTAGTTTACTTCCACAAGTAGAGGTTCTGATGGCCAAAAATTCACTTCTGTCACTTTCTTTTTGCTATTTCACTACTGCAGACTGCATGTGAAGAATTAAGGAATAGCAGGACATTTCTAAGGCTTCTGGAAGCTGTGCTCAGAACCGGAAACCGCATGAATATGGGAACGGACAGAGGAGATGCACGTGCCTTCAAGCTCGACACACTTCTTAAGCTTGTAGATATTAAAGGAGCTGATGGGAAAACCACCCTTCTGCATTTTGTTCTTCATGAAACTATTAGAGCAGAAGGTTCTCATCTTTCTGATGTTGACCTAACATCTCGCGATGAGGCTGAGTTCAGGAATGGTGTTCATGTTATTTCTGGCTTGAGCCATGAGCTTGCCAATGTGAAGAAAGCAGCTGTGATGGACTCGGATATTCTTAGCAATGAAGTTGCAAAACTAGCAGCAGGAGTTGCTAAGATTACTGATGTTCTAAAGCTGAACCAAGAGTTGGTTTTGGATGAGAGTACCAGAAAGTTTTCCGAGTCGATGAATGGATTCTTAAAGAAAGCAGAGGGAGAGATTATGAATATACAAGCCCAAGAGGATGTTGCTATATCCATGGTAAAGGAGCTAGCAGAATATTTCTATGGTGATTTGGCCAAGGAAGAAGCTCGACCGATCAGGATATGTATGGTAGTTAAGGATTTCCTCTCTATCATTGATCAAGTGTGCACAGATTTGGGAAAATAACAGAGCACACAAGTTTTACGCATCGACAGTGAAGGCAACAAAGTAACTCTTCTAAAGATGAAATATCCTGGAGTTGAATAATATCATGATTTTACAGTTTATGGGATGGTTGGAGTTAACTAGATATTGCAATGTATATTGGTGAACCCAGGATCTAGAGTTGCGAGTTCAAAATAAATGTGATCCTGCCATTTGTATATGTTATAATATACATAAACATAGTTCAAGGTGAAAACAATGTATTCAGTTAAAACTTATGGTAGATCACCCCTCGTCGGGTAATATTTTAGCTAGGCTAGCCAAGACCTTGAAAATATGGCGTTAGTCACAATAAGTCCTTTGATTGAAAAGCAACAACAATAAAAAAAACATTGAAATCCCACAGGTGCGGTCTATGGGGGTAGAGTGAACGTAAAGTCGCAGACCTTACCCCGACCTTAAGAAGGTAGAGAGGTTGTTTCCTATAGACCCTAGGCTATCGCACTCTGCTTCTGATTCAAAAATTACACCTGAACAAGGGATAATAATCTAACCTATAATTTCATTTACTTATTGCCACTATAAATGGTATAGGGAAAGATATTAAACAAAATGACTCCTTTAATTAATAGCAATACTCTGGAAAAAACATGAGTTGCTATATATTTGAACTTTTTGTATCAATTATTCTTATGGAAAAGAGGACAACTGACCATAAAATTTCGGCCATAAACTAATCAGTAATAGCAATGGTTACATGACATTCTATATATGAATAGTTGTATTTAGACAGCTTCTCTGGCCAGCTAAAATATCGGCCATATGTAATCATATAACTAACTATTCTATGGTCATTAAAAAGATGACTGCCGAGATGAGAATAAACTCACAGCATTCTTTGCTGCTCTCACTTTGCTTACTAACACCTTCCACTTCACCTCGTCCTTCTTGGTCTGTTGCAGCATTTTCACCTTGAAATGACTGAAGCAACAAAATTGACATTAGTTAATGGTGGAATCAGTGCATAACTGAAGCAAAGAATACAATATGGAAGGGAAGTAGTTGACCACCATTTACGAGATTTTGGTTTTCAAACTGAGAATCAGTACTATTCCAAGCAACATGCGTCCTTTATAATCTTGTGCTGATTCTTAAGGGTTCAATGAGTTATACAAAAATGGTCAACAGCTAAATATATGCATACCACGCATCTTGTAACAGTCACTTGTCCATCTTAAACTAGATATGGTACTGTGAATAGTAACTTGACATGTAATCTACTCTGCGTAAGAATAGTGCTAGGCGATGAAGCCAACACGCAAATCTACTGTATGACAACTTTAAATAGATATCTGCTTCATGAACTGTGCTTCTATCTAATAAAATATCACCAGAAAATTTATTCACTTACCTACAAAGGGGAACTTTGCAATGGTCAGGTTCTTCGCAAATGCGTGAATGTAGCTCAAATATCTGCCACATTCGCTTGCAACGTACACATCCACCAGGAACTTTGATTTTGCAACTAGAGAAATGACGGACCAGAGACTCCAGCCCCTTACATGCAGGAAAACTGCAGGCTACCTGGCTTGCTTTAAGTACCTGGTCACGAGGTCCAATAGTTCGACATCCATCCCTGCATATGTGTACTAGAGCTTCCATAGCTTCATGAAGTTGCAAATACACCTTTTTCTCTTCAATTTTGTTCAGTCTATCTTGTTTTCTCTGAAAAATAAACAATAATAAGATGATCTATTTCTACTATAGTTCATCATACCAATCATTCTACTTCAACTGACGTAGCGTCTCAGTGGATCAGGGACAAATTCTGGGCGTTAAAACTATAAAGGAGAATGCAATATTGTCTAGACAAATTGCAGTAACCATCTTACCGTATCAGCTTCAACAACAAATTCTAAAAGTTCCTGTTCAAGTGCGGGATTAGCATGTCTCATTACTTTCCAACCCTCAGTGGATGATATGCTCTTGAAGTTACCCACAACCATACGAATGCAAAAGAGAGCAAGCCGTGGTGCATCACAGTCCCTCGCCAACTGAAGCACATCTATCACGTTATCCGAGGTCAACCAACCCTGCTCCAAATGGTTTATGCACACTCTTTTAAGTGATGGTACTGAGTAGAAATGTGATAAGACCAACAGATGCAGAACAAACTTCTTTACATCTCCTTCTTCGTAACTGCATTAGGTTAAAAAGGTGACATAAATTTCAATTGATTCAAGAAAAGGTAAAAGATTACCCTCTTCACCCCGGCATTCAACCCCAACAACCAAGGAAGTGCAAATTCTACTAACAAACCAGAAGCATTCTTCCTAACTCCTCTCAGACGTATTAAAAAAAATTAATATCCATCCCCAAAAACAGACATCTCGTTGCAAAGGCCAAAGGAGGCTGCCAATAATAATTGTTCTCAAGGGAAGCGTCAAGGATAACTTTATGTGTAGACAAAAGTACCACGTAGCTAACTTTGATGTTGAAGATCTTCATAAATTTGTGATGCTATGCAAACACTGCCCTTTGACTCAATTATATGTTTAAGAAATTTAAGATCATTTGTAACATTCTTAACCTGAAAAGCTAATGTTGGATAAGCATTTTTATTAGCACTATTGAAACTCACTAAAGATTCAATAAAGCTAGAAGGTGAAACTTCCTGCATACCAGGCTGAGTAGAGGAAGCGGATGAATACATAGATGGCACCATGAGGTACCCCAGAGATCTTTATGTATCTAATACCATTCCTTTTTTTGGATTGCTGCAAAAGATTCCCCAGCACTGGAGATGCAATAGTCTATGGAAATCATAAGGGAGGAAGAACAATAATTAGTAGGCATTGTTAATAAACAGAACCTGATAGACAAAACAAGAAGTTCAAACACTCGACTTCCTCGTATAATTGTTCACAAGTGTAACCACTTTCTGGCCCTACTTTACAGATACAAAATGGTATAGTAATCCTGTAAAATCCCAATTTAGTTCAAAACACTATCCAGTCAAAATGAAATCTGCATGCCTCAATGGGAAAGATGCGTATAGTATACAATTGGTAGGATCTTAATAAGGGAATACTGACCAGAAGGGCATAATGAGCTGGAATAACTGATCCATCCTCTGTCGTTACATGTACATCTGCTCCAAGTCCTCCTGTGAAGAGCCTGTCCCATGTATCTTTTGTTTCTTTTGGCACACAATCAGAACTAGCAAATTGTCGAGGATCAGTGGCTCTTGGATGGATTTTACCAGGAACTGGAGGCGGTTTTGGAATGTTAGTAGGTAGATTGCAAACAGGAGATGTTGGATATTCAAGAAATTCTACACTGTCAGCTGTGCCTTCTTCTATGTGTATGTTGAAGGATCCACCAAAAGATTCGACAGCTGATGATAGCCAAGGGGTATGTAAGTCTGGTGATGCCATCAACTACTAGTCCAAATATTTAGCAAACAAAGAAATGTCAGGACCACCTATTGAATGAAATAAAAGGCGAAAAACAAGTTTCAGGTTTTCAAGCTTTACTTGGGAATATCAAACAAATCAGAAATCAACAACAACAATGACATACCAAGTGCATCCCACAAGTGGGATTTAGGTAGGATAAGATGTATGCAGATCTTACCCCTACCTTTGTGGGGTTGAGAGACTATTTTCGATAGACCCTCAACTTAAAAGGGAAGTTATTCATGGAATGATTGCAAGAAGACGAAATGACAACAAAATCTCAAGATACAAAAAAAAATGCAGCGATTTGTATTAGAAACGTATAGAAGAATAAGAAACTACGCGATTGCTAAATACTACTAATAATAATAAGGAGAAGAGGGCATGGGGAAAAAACCCTGCCTCTCCCACCTAATGGTGACAACACTCGGCTACCTACTAACCTTGTATTAGAATAAAAGCTCAAAAGAACCAACACTAAGAACCTTCAAATATCTTCGGGAGTAAGGGACTAACAACTTTATACACTAAATTTGCTATTTGCTTTAACAAAGTTTTCTTTCCTTTGAAGTCAGAAGCCTATTCCATGCTTCTTTCAGAACCCAAAATTGGACAATATTCACAAGTACCATTAGACAAAGAAGCAAAACAGAGGAAAGAAATTGCCAAACAACTCCTAAAAACTTCTCTTTATTCAAATACATAAATCTTGTTATGAATATATATTCACAAACATTTTTAAAAGAAATAAATAAGTTCTGCAATCTTTGATTAATTTCCTTTCTATAATCAATGTGGCAAGGCTTTCCCATTAAATTATTGCACCAATCAAACAACAGTGCCCAGTGGTTAGTGAACTAGTTGAGAATCACGAGGTCTCAGGTTTAAATTTTATTAGAGATAAAAAAAAACACTAAGGACATGTTTGGTACGGAAGAAAATATTTCTCAAAAAAATAAATTCATAAAAATAGACAAAATAAGTTGTATAGGTGTTCTTCCAAGTTCACTGTCTCCACTTCACTCATCCAATCTCCCAACCCCAACCCTTGACTATCCCATCCACGAACCCCACTTCTCATTTCATTTCGACTTCATAGCATTTTGCTAGATAAAATATCAATGCTCTTAAAAAAAATATTTCCTTAGTTACTTACCAAACGCCAGAAAAATAAATAAAATATCCACTTATTTTCCCGTATAGCTAATTGAGGTGTGCATAAATCGACACAGGCGTCACGTTTATAATTAAAAATAAAAATCAAGCAACACTTCCCCACCACGAAAATGCATGAAAAAGAAATTCCATATATATAAAAGTAAAAAAGTTAGAACTTTCTGAAAGTTAAAAAAATTACGAGAAAATCTAGATCCGAGGATTCAACTTCTATCACTTGGTCAATAACTAAATAAATAAATATGTTCTAGATTAAGAAAAAAAAAAGCATATCTAAAATTTGAACACAATTTTTTTTCCTTATCAATTTATGAAATGGTAGAATCAAACGGTATAAACTCCATTAGAGAAAAAAAAAATCAAAACTTGATAACCCATTTAACTTAATATTAATATAAACAAGTCATAATGGACTCAAAGCAACATACCTTATAGCAGATAGAAAAAAATAAAATCTGCAAATCTCTTTGAAAGTTCCAAGAATTCTCTGTATAATTGTTCAAGCTTTCAGTTAAAAAATCCTGTACAGTTAAAAAAAATCAAAAAATTAAAGAAATTTCCATGAATTTAGCCCGTCCATCCAGAAAATTCTGATATCAAATATCTATCACATGAGCTAAAATAAAGGGCGAAAAAAGAAAAAACAGAGGAAAATAGTTTTGATTTTCAAGAATAGGAAAATTTAAAATCATGTTAAATCCATTGATGTAGATGATTAAAAAAAATTAAACTTACCTGAATGGACAAATTGAAATTTCGTATGATAAAAACAACACTTCTTTTTTAATTTAGAGAAAAACGAGACGTGTGGGTTAGGAGGAAGAAGTAGTAGTACTTATTTGAGGTGCAGCCAAGTAGGACAGAAAAGGAAAGGGGTTTTCTTTCTGAGGCACACTACATAAATTGAATCTTTAATTTGGAATAAAATTTTAAATTAAAACTTAAATTTTTAAAATACATAAATAAGTACTTTAATTTTTTTTATTCTTTATCAAGTAGGTATAATTATCCAACAGTCATGTCTGTGAGATACACTCTGTATGATATAAATTTTATGTCCAATTCCGCTATATCATGTCATAAATTTATCCCATTTATTTATATTTTTTTAGAAAAAAGAAAATACCACGTCATCTAATATTATTTCATCTATTTATAGTTTAAAAAAAGATTAAAAAAAAATTTATGATTAGCCAAAATAAATTTATTTTACGAAAAATTTAAATTTTATAAATTTAAATTTTTTACTCCGCCTCGAACCTTCATTCCCCCATCCTCCCCCCACCCCACTTCTACCCCCATAAAAAAAATTAAAAAATCATTTTACTAACAATTCAAATTTTATAAATTCAAAATTTTTTTACTC
>JAABOM020000103.1:4186283-4211613 GCA_011800125.2 Solanum clarkiae
CATCGATGGAGGGCGAAAAAGTTAGGTTTTGAGTTGAAGCTTGAGGATTATCAGAGGGTTGAACATTCTTCCTAATTCTAGATATGTAAGGATTCCTAAACCATAGGACTGAATTTGTCCATGCACCTTTTCGTCTACATGAGTCAAGTTGTAATGATAATTGAGTATTGACAAAACCAATGACCTTAATCTTTGAGTTATTGCGTTTATTTTAAATTCACATGAGCAAACCAATGAGTTACATCTGCCCTTTCTCAACGTATTTCTTTAGACAAGGAGCTACTTTAGCTCTTGCTCAACAAGACCGTATGACTAGTTTTGTAGGTTGTCCTAAAAATCAAAATTTTTGAACCTTGAATCACAATTTATCAGATCACTCTTAACTTAACCTATGACCCTTAGAAAAGGGTTTGTAAAACCCTATGTCCGAATTTCAGTAACCCAAACTTTGGACATCCTCACCTATGATAGGTCACTTACAACCTGTAAGTGGAACCACGATCCATAGACGGGGTTTCATGGTTCCTATCGGCAGTTTTAATAGGGCATTCCTGATTTTTTCTATCCCTTTTAATTAAAACTAATGATATTTTGGACTCAATTTAGATCCCCGTATTAGTATGCTAGATGTATTATTCCTCGTCACACACTTAGAAAATCTTGAGAGCATCGATGGAGGGCGAAAAAGTTAGGTTTTGAGTTGAAGCTTGAGGATTATCAGAGGGTTGAACATTCTTCCTAATTATAGATATGTAAGGCTTCCTAAACCATAGGACTGAATTTGTCCATGCACCTTTTCGTCTACATGAGTCGAGTTGTAATGATAATTGAGTATTGACAAAACCAATGACCTTAATCTTTGAGTTATTGCGTTTATTTTAAATTCATATGAGTAAACCAATGAGTTACACACTGGTCATATAGAATTGATGTATAGAACTTGCATTTAGTTCTATGAATCTTGACTTGCATCATCCCATAAAACTTGTGTTGCATTGATCAAATTTAGACCATTGAGTAAATTGAGTAGATTGAGTACGAGCGCTTACTGACGGTATCTATGCATATTTAATGAATATCTTATTTATTTTATGTGATGAGCATGATGAAGTGGAGTCTAAATGACCGTTTGAGTTTGACTTTGAGTCTCTAGGTCATGCATGATTAATGATGTGGATTGATTTAGTTATTGAGTAATTGAGTTGAGTTGATTAGAGAAAATCCAATGAGATGAGTTTTGAGTTGATTGACATGAGTATGTTTTAGTCTTGGGAGGAGTATTGAGCACCGATATAGGGACGAGTAAATTTCTACTCCAACCCATAAATTACGTTGCTAGCATAGGATAATCGTGCAGTTAACTCTGGCGACTCAAGTCCCAATAATATGGACATTTATTTTGGATCTAAGAGAGAGATTGATCGTCCTTTACCTTGACAAGTTTAGGACGGGCATGGCAACAACATCGCTTCTATTGTACATCACCAAACTGAAGATGGTGGAATTGGATGTCGGTTAGATAAACTCTCAAGCAACACTTGATCGACCATATCATGTTTTAAACTAAGTTACATCACATTGAGTCTATTTCAAAGTATGATTTCAACTTCAAACTTTGCATATTCACTAAGTTGTGTTATGAATTGAAGAGTTGAGTAGTTGAGTCCGAGTTGAGTTAATTGTTGAGTTTGAGATTTATTGTCTCCTTGAGCCATTTTTCACACCAGTATATCTTATGTACTGATGTCCATTTGGGTCTGTATCGTTAATGATGCAGATACAAATGATAAAGGACTTTAGCTAGTGCATCATTGAGGTCCAACATATTGCTTCAGAGTTCGTGAGCCCTCCTTGACTTCGGAGGAGCCATTTTATTTTTATTGGATAGTCTTATTTTCTTTTGACTGGGTAATCATGGCCTATCATGGTACCATCCAGATTATTCAATAGAGCTTCATAGACATTGGGTAGAGGATTGTTGATTGTTATTGTATTTCCAAGCTTGATCATTGGAAACTATATTTTCATAAGAGTTTTATTTATCTGTTTGATGTCTTTTCTTGAGCCTTCTTCCGCTGTTGAGAATGATGTGATGATGAATCCAAGTGATTCTCTTAGAAAATCAATAATAGTTCTTCAAGTGTTGGTCATACCGAGAGTATCCTCTTGGGGCATGACAAACTTGGTATCAGAGTATAGAGTTCGAGTCTTCTAGGGAGTCTATGAAGTCATGTGTAATGACCCAAGTGTTGTACGACGTCATTGGACCTTAAGAAACTTGTTTCAGACAAAAATCGGACCAAGTATCATCTTAAGGGAGACCACACGGCCAGTGTGAGGTCACACGAGTTGTGTGGCCTCCAGTGAAGCAACATTTAGCCTTGTTTTTGAGTTTGGAGCTTTTTGGTGGCCAAGTATAGGGCCACGACTAGTCACACGGGTCGTGTGGCTTGCCACTAATTGTGGGACTGGCCGTATAGCCTTGTACGCTGCGTGGGAAAGGCCTTTGTGGCTAAGTACAATGCCACACCCTGTCACATGGGTCGTGGGGCATAAGACGACGTAAGGCCCCTTCGTGAAGCTTCCAGAGTGAAATTCTTCTAAGTATTGATGGCCGACTTGGAACTTTTCCACGAAATTTTCCTAAGGTTGGGGAGATGAGAGCACCACATGAACCGTATGGCTTCACACGGCTTGTAAAGCTACCCATGTGGTGGTCATGGTGTAAAAAATTCTAAGTATTTAGTCAAGACTCCAATTTCCAAAAAATTTGTTAAAGTATGGGTTCATGGGCACTATACACGATCCGTGGAGTGCCATACGGGTCGTGTAGCCCCACGTGGGCTGACTTCGGAAAATTTTTTTCTCTATTTTATTAATGGTATTTACATAAATTTGGGTATTTCTATTGGTCTTTTGGGATTCCTATACTATCCAATGACCATCTAAAAACCTAAACCTATCTCAAACATTCAAATTCATTCCTCATAATTTGAGCTCTCTCAAAACAACTCTCAAAAGAACTCTTGGACATTTCAACTTGGGAGCTAAGGAACTCAACTCTTCTTCAAAATTCTTTGGGGTTTCTTCATCTTAGTGAAAGTATGTGGGTTTTAGATCCTTGGTTACTTCCAATCAAGGAGACCCAAACTATTTTCAAGAAATTTATTTTGCTTAGTTTAATTTAGGGTTTTAAATTATTTTGATTCCTTAAATTCCAATAATGAATAAGTTATGTTATTCTATTGATTTAAAGATGAACCAAGCTTTGAAATATTGAAATACATTGTTATTATGAATATTCAAATATGCATGGTCCCTCTAATGTTTGAATCTAAGCATGAGTGATTGTATTATGATTTCAAATGTGGATTTAACTATGTTTTCACTTGAATTTCATATTATATTGATGGTTTTAGATTGAATCTCAATTACTCATTTCATTCTCATCTCATTCTAGCATATGCACTCATGTTCATGAGAATTTATGGAAATTATATTATGGGTTAAGCCCAATTATGTTTTATGATATAATTTTGATAAAATATTGGTTATGACAAGAATGTGATCACATATATGTCTATTGACTATGGCTCTTTGAGCATTTTGGGTGCTTGCACCATCTTGTACATGAATGGGTTATTCTTATGCATAAGTATTATGACTACGGATTATGGTTTTGGCATTTGAGCCTAAGCATGAATTATTGTGAAAGGTGTTTGGATTTTAAGCCTAAGAATGCATTGAAATAATTTGATGAGTCTTCTTTGAGAGCATGTATAATTACGTATATTATAAGTACTCTTGTGGGATGACGACTTAGTATCGATGGGAGGAGGGTTTCCTCTCTTTCCTTGAACTATGTGCCTAGCATAAGTTTCTTTCCGAAATAGGAGTTGTTCCTGTAAGGAAAGATGCCTCCAAAATGGGAGTTGTTCCTGTAAGGAGAAGACATGATATGATATGACTTGATATGCTATATGTGAAAATCCTATCCGAAATGGGAGTTGTTCCCATAAGGAAGGTTACTTCATGTGAAATGAGAGTTGTTCCTGTAAGGTGAAGTATGGTTTACCTTTGGCAAGTAGACCACCTCTTTACCGATGAGAGGATTTCATTGGGATTCCAAGTAATAACTCGCTTAGTCTTACTCATGTCGGTTAAGGTCACATCCCAACTAAATATATAAGAGCATCATTTACATTTCATGCATCATTAATTTTATTGCATCTAATTATATTATGTTCCTTGCTATAAAACTTTTTTTCTATACTATGTGCCCTTGCTATCTAACATTAGTATGTTGGTTTTAGTAAGTTACATGCATTGCACCTCGCATATTTAGTATATTGAAATGTACTAACGCATACTCTTGCCTACATGATTTTACCATGTAGGGACTGAGGAGTTTGACCATCTACCATTTGACGCTTAGCTCGGATTCCAAGTTTATTTGTAGTGGTGAGTCCTATCTTCCAAGGATGATCCACCATCTATCTACCTTTGATACTTTCATTTCTTTATGTATTTGAGGGTGAGCCCAGAGAATGTCTTGGCCCCCGACCCATCTATGTAGAGGCATTGTTGGACACCTTGTAATCCTTACGTTTTATGCTATGTATTATGGTTAAAGTCTATGTTATGGGTTGGCTATTTTTTTCGTTATCATTATGTGAGTTGGTTGTGTGACTTATGGCTTGGTTATATGTTGTGATGGTAAGATCCTGCGTGTTACCCCATATAGTGAGTCGTACTTTCTCGTCTCGTAGAACTATGTGTTTACTTGTGTATGCTTCTCAACCGATGATGCAAGTTTTGGTATTTTGAGGCTTGTTTGGGAACTCTCGGGTTCCCTTCCATCGTGCTACATCTAGGCCCTAGGTCCGGGTCATGACAAAGATGGTATCAGAGCCCTAGGTTTGTAAATGATCCTAGGAGTCCAACATGCTGCGTCAAGTAGAGTCCCATTTATTGGCGTGAAGTGCATCATGCATATAAGTGGTAGGCTATGACGACGTTGTAGGAATTGTCTCACTTCTTCATGTTTTATTTCGTGTTATGAATGGTTGGTTAGTTCTTGACCTTGATGGTATCCTTGCTCTGTTTCAGAAGATGCCTCGTGGTAGATCTACTAAACTAGCTCCGGCTAATGAGGGTCAAGCACATCAAGGGCCTATAGATGAGCCTATCTAAACTAGCCCCGGCTAATGAGGGTCAAGCACATCAAGGGCCTACAGATGAGCCTATCTCTAATGGTCAATCCTGTATGGCCTCTACAATGCTTGACCAGGTGGTGACTTCTCAGACTAGATAGGACAATCTTCCTCGAGATCCCACTCCGGCTACTAGAGTGGGTGATTTCATCCAGATGAATCCTCCAGAATTCTTTGGGTCTAAGGCTGACGAGGATGCTCAAGAATTCATTGATGAGCTCTCCAAAGTATTGAATGTCATGGGTGTTACTTCTGAGGAGAGGGTTAAACTGGCTGTTTATCAGTTGAAGGATGTAGCACAGGTATGGTATACTCAGTGGCTATGAAGAGGGTCTGTGGTGATGCAGTTAATTGGGAAGAGTTTAAGCTTACCTTTCTGGATTGTTTCTTTCCACTTGAGCTTAGGGAAGCCAAGATGACCGAGTTTATCAACCTTAGGTAGGGTAATATGAGTGTGAGGGATTATGCCCTCAAGTTCACTAAGCTCTCCAAGTATGCACCGACACTTGTGGTTGATCCTTGTGCAAGAATGCACAAGTTCATTTTCGGTATCTCTGACTTACTTATATAAGAATATCGTACGACCATGCTTGATCAAGATATGGACATCTCTAGACGTATGGTTTATACCGAACAAATCGAAGGGGAGAAACTCAAGGGGAGGGTTGTGCATGATCCTAAGAGGGTCCATTGTGATGGTGGGTTCTCCGGCTCTCAGGGTGGTGGTTTTGGTCGTTTCTAACAGGGCCAAGGCTCAGGTGCTCAGGTTGCTAATGTTAGGGTGCCTCCTCCTAGGGCACCAGTTGGTGATGGTCAAGGATATCTTATATGTGGCAAGTGTAGAAAGCCCCACATGGGCACTTGTTGAAGAGACTTAGGTGCTTGCTTCGGGTGTGATGATAAGAATCACAAGGTTGCCGATTGTCCCAAGAACCTTGAGAAAGGTCAAAGTTAGGGGGCTCAAGGCGGGCAAGACCAACAAAGAGCTCTGCAAGGTGTTGCCCAGAGAACAACAAGTTCTATGCTCTTCATGCACGTTAGGAGATTGAGGAGGCCCCGAATGTTGTGTTAAAAGTCTTTGATTTTGATGTTTATGCTTTGCTTGATCTAGGTGCAAACTTATCTTTTGTGACTTCTCTTTTGGTTGTTAAATTTGGTTTGAGTCTGGAAATTTTGAGGGATCCTTACTCAGTTTATACTCCCGTAGGTGAATCTGTTGTGGCACATGGGGTCTATCGTGGTTGTCCTGTTTCTATGTTGCATAAGATATTTCCATGTGATCTTGTGGAATTTGAAACATATGATTTGATATAATTCTTAGGATGGATTGGTTGCATGCATCATATGCTTCTATAGATTGTAGAACTTGGAAGGTCAAGTTCCAACCTCCCGGTGAGCTCGTTCTTGAATGGAAGGGTAGTAACTCCGCTATTAAGGGTCGGCTTATTTCCTACCTCAAAGCTCGGAATATGATATCCAAGGGATGTATATATCACATTGTGAGAGTTAAGGATGTAGAGTCCGAATTACCTACTATTGAGTCGGTACCGGTGGTGAAGTAGTTTCCGGATGTGTTTCCCGAAGACTTGCCCAGTATTCCTCCCGAAAGGGAAGTAGACTTTGGCGTAAATCTTCTTTCGAATACTCAACCTATCTCTATTCCTCCCTATCATATAGCACCGGCTGAGCTAAAGGACCAGTTGAAAGATTTGTTAGAAAAGGGCTTCATCAGGCCAAGTATATCTCCATGGGGTGCTCTAGTATTATTTGTAAGTAAGAAAGATGGATCTCTTCATATGTGCATCGATTATAGGAAATTGAATAAGATGACCATCAAGAATAAGTATCCGTTGCTTAGAATTGATGATTTGTTTGACCAACTTCAAAGGGGCTACTCATTTTTCGAAGATTGATATTCGTTCCGGGTATCATCAGTTAAATGTTAGAGAATGTGATATTCCCAAAACGTCCTTTCGGATGAGGTATAGGCACTTTGAGTTTGTGGCAATGTCATTTGGCCTAACTAATGACCCGACCATGTTTATGGATCTTATGAATCGGGTGTTCAAGCCATTCCTTGACAGTTTTGTGGTTGTCTTCATTAATGATATTCTCATCTACTCCCGGAGTGAGCGGGCGCATATGGATCATTTGAGGTTGGTTTTGCAAACCTTGAGAGAGAAGAATAAGTTGGATGCCAAAATTTAGCAAATATGAGTTTTGGTTGGGTGAAGTTGCTTTTCTGGGTCATATGGTGTCCGGTGATAGTATAAAGGTGCATCCAAAAAAGACCAAGGCAATAAAGAATTGGCCTAGACCGTTGACTCCTTCGGGCATTCGAAGCTTTCTTGGGTTAGTGGATTATTATAGAAGGTTCGTTGAGGAATTCTCGTCTATTACGTCTCCATTGACTAAGTTGACCCAAAAGAAGACTAAATTTGTATGGTCAGACGAGTGTGAGAAGAGTTTCCAAACTTTGAAGGAAAGACTCACATTGGCTTCGATTTTGACTCTACCAAATGGTTTGGATGAGTTTGTGGTATATTGTGATGCCTCTCAAATTGGGTTGGGTTGTGTACTTATGCAACATGGTAAGGTGATAGCCTATACATCAAGGCAATTGAAGGTGCATGAACATAATTACCCAACTCATGACCTTGAGTTAGCGGCGGTGGTCTTTGCTTTGAAAATTTGGAGACACTATTTGTACGGGGTGCATGTTGATGGTTTTGTCGATCATAAGAGCTTGCAATATGTGTTCACTTGAACAGACCTTAACTTAAGACAAATGAGATGGTTGGAAATCCTAAAGGATTACGATATGAGTGTGTTACATTACCCCAACAAAGCAAATGTGGTAGCTGATACTCTTAGTAGGCTTTCTATGGGAAGCATGGCTCATGTGGATGGGGATAAGGAGTTGGAAAGGGATGTTCACCATTTGGCTAGATTGGGTGTTAGGTTGTCCAGTTCCAGTGATGATGGTATACATGTTCAAAATGAGGTCGGATCCTCGGTGATAGTTGATGTGAAAGTTAAGCAAGATCTAGATCCATTCTTGATTGAATTGAAGAAATTGGCTGCCGAGAAGAACATTGAGGTCTTCTCCCAAAGGGGAGATAGTGTACTTCGGTATCAAGATTGGTTATGTATTCCGGATGTGGATGATCTTAGAAAGGTGATCATGGGTGAAGCCCATAACTCTCATTATTCTATTCACCCGGGGTCTACTAAGATGTATCGGGACTTGAAAGATGTGTATTGGTGTCATGGTATAAAGAGGGACATAGCCAAATTTGTATTTGAATGCCCAAATTGTCAACAAGTGAAAGTGGAGCATCAAAGGATGGTGGGTTGGCGCAAGACATCGAGATTCCTACTTTGAAGTGGGAAGGTATAAATATGGATTTTGTAGTTGGGTTGCCTCAAACTCGGAAACAATTTGACTCCATTTAGTTTATCGTCGATCGGATGACTAAATCGACTTATTTCTTACCGATTAAGACTACTTTTGGTGATGAAGACTATGCAAGGTTGTACATCCAAGAGTTTCTTAGATTGCATGGTGTGCCTAGGTCTATCATATCAGATCGGGGTATCCAATTTACTTCAAACTTTTGGAGGTCGTTTCAGAAGGGACTTGGTACTAAGGTCATGTTGAGCACCGCCTTTCATACTCAAACCAATGGGCAAGCCGAGAGGACAATTCAAACCTTGGACGATATGTTGAGGGCCTGTGTGTTGGAGTTCAAGCGAAATTGGGATGACCATTTTCCACTCATCGAGTTTGCCTATAATAATAGCTTTCATGCTAGCATTGGGATGGAACCGTTTGAGGACGTGTATGGTAGAAGGTGTAGGTCCCCGGTGGGATGGTTTGAGTTGGGAGAGGTGGCTTTGATTCGCCTAGACTTGGTGATGGAGGCTATGGAGAAAGTGAAGTTGATTAGGGAGAGGTTGAAGACGGTCCAACGTAGCCAAAAGTCCTATTCGTATATTATGAAGAGGGATCTTGAATTCCAAGCTGGGGATTGGGTGTTTGTGAAAGTCTCACCAGTGAAGGGAGTGATGCGTTTTGGCAAAAAAGGCAAGCTAAGCCCCAGGTATGTAGGCCCTTATGAAGTTATTGAACGGATTGGGAATGTGGTGTATAAGGTGGAGTTACCCCCAAATTTGAGTTCTATTCACCCGGTCTTCCATGTATCTATGTTAAGAAAGATGGTTGGTGATCCTAGCACTATTGTACCTTTGGAGGGTATTGAGGTGGAAGAGAACTTGTCCTAAAAGGAGGTCTCAGTGGAGATTTTGGATAGACAAGTGAAACGACTTCGTAACAAAGATGTCGCTTTGATAAAGGTGCTTTAGAGGAACCAACATGTGGAAAGTGCTACATGGGAGGCGGAGTTAGACATGATGAAGCGATATCCTCATCTTTTTCAATCTGCTTAAGCCTAAAGTATTAGGTTCTTCCTTCTCTAATTGGTCCCAATTCTTCTATTTTTGAATCTCATGGCATGATATGTATACAAGTGCATTGAAATGATTTACATAATGTTTTGAATGATTTTATTATATTTCGGCATGAGATTTAATGACTTTATGATTTTCAAATGATAGACTATGCATGGTAGCATGTATTTGGAATTTCATGTTCTAATCTAAGCCTTTTAAGCCTTGTATTTGCACATTCGGGGATGAATGTTCCTAAGGGGGAGATAGGTAATGATCCGGGTGTTGTACGACGTCGTTGGACCTTGAGAAACTCATTTCAGACAAAAATTGAACCAAATGTCATCTTAAGGGCACGACCACTATGAGGTCACACGAGCCGTGTGGCCTCTAGTGAAGCAACACTTGGCCTTGTTTTTGAGTTTGGAGCTTGTTGGGGGCCAAATATATGGCCACGACCAGTCACACGGGTCATGTGGCTTGAGGCTGATCGTGGGACTGGCCATATGGCCTTGTACGCCGCGTGGGGAAGGCCTTTGTGGCTAAGTACCATGCCATGCCCTGTCACACGAGTTGTGGGGCATGGGACGACCCATGAGGCCCCTTCGTGAAGCTTCTAGAGTGAAATTCTTCTAAGTATTGATCGCTGACTTGGAACTTTTTCACGAAATTTTCCTAAGGTTGGGGAGACGGGAGCACCACATGAATCGTGTGGCTTCACACGGCTCGTGAAGCTGCCCATGTGGTGGTCATGGTGCGAAAAATTTGAAGTGTTTAGTCAAGACTCCAATTTCTAGAAAATTTGTTAAGTATGGGTTCACGGGCACTCCACACAATCTGTGGAGTGCATACGGGTTGTGTAGCCCCACGTGGGATGACTTCAGGAAAATTTTTCCTATGTTTCATTATGGCATTTACGTTAACTCGGGTATATCTATTCGTCTTTTGGGAATTCATGTACTATCCAATGACCATCTAAAGACCTAAAAGCTATTTCAGACATTCAAACTCATTCCTCATAATTTGAACTCTCTTAAAACAACTCTCAAAAGAACTCTTGGATATTTCAACTTAGGAGCTAAAGAAGTCAACTCTTCTTCAAAAGTCTTTGGGGTTTCTTCATCTTAGTGAAGGTATGTGGATTTTTGATCCTTGGTTACTTCCAATCAAGGAGATCCAAACTATTTTCAAGAAATTTACATGAATTTTGCTTACTTTAATTTGAGGCTTTAAATTATTTTGATTTCTTAAATTCCAATAATGAATGGGTTATGTTATTCTATTGATTTAAAGATGAATCAAGCTTTGAAGTATTGAAATACATTATTATTATGAATATTTGAATATGCATGGTCCCTTTAATGTTTGAATCTAAGCATAAGTGATTGTATTATGATTTTAAATATGGATTTAACTATGTTTTCACTTGCATTTCATATTATATTGATGGTTTTAGATTGAATCTCAAATACCCATGTCATTCTTACCTCACTCTAGCATATGCACTCATGTTCATGAGAATTTATGAAAATTATGTTATGGGTTAAGCCCAATTATGTTTTATGATATGATTTTGATAAAGTATTGGTTATGACAAGAATGTGATCACATATATGTCTATTGATTATGGCTCTTTGAGCATTTTGGATGCTTGTACCATCTTGTACATGAATGGGTTATTCCTATGCATAAGTATTATGACTACGGATTATGGTTTTGGCATTTGAGCCTAAGCACGAATTATTATGAAAGGTGTTTGGCTTTTAAGCCTAAGAATGCATTGAAATAATTTGATGAGTCCTACTCTTCTTTGAGAGCATGTATAATTACGTATATTATAAGTATTCTTGTGGGATGACGACTTAGCACCGATGAAAGGAGGGTTCCCTCTCTTTCCTTGAACTATGTGTCTAGCATAGGTTTTCCTTTTCGAAATGAGAGTTGTTCCCATAAGGATAGATGCCACCGAAATGGGAGTTGTTCCTGTAAGAAGAAGACATGATATGATATGATATGATATGATATGACTTGATATGCTATATGTGAAAATCCTATCCGAAATGGGAGTTGTTCCTGTAAAGAAGGTTACTTCATGCGAAATGGGAGTTGTTCCTGTAAGGTGAACTATGGCTTACCTTTGGCAAGTAGACCACCTCTTTATCGGTGAGGGAATTTCATGGGGATTCCAAGTAATAACTCTCTTGGTCTTACTCATATCGGTTAAGGTCATATCCCGTCTACATATCTAAGAGCACCATTTGCATTTCATGCATCATTGGTTTCATTGCATGTTGTTATATTATGTTCCTTGCTATAAATCCTTTTTTTCTATATTATATGCCCTTGCGATCTAACATTGATATGCAGGTTTGGTAAGTTACATGCATTGCATCCTGCATACTTAGTACATTCAAATGTACTAATACATACTCTTGCCTACATGATTCCACTATGTAGGGACCGAATACTTTGACCATCCACCGTTTGACGCTTATCTCGAATTCCAAGTTTACTTGTAGTGGTGAGTCCAATCTTCCAAGGACAATCCACCATCTATCTACCTTTGATACTTTCGTTTCTTTATGTATTTGAGGATGAGCCTGGGGAATGTTTTGGCCCCCGACTCATCTATGTAGAGGCATTATTGGACACCTAGTAAACCGCCTTACATTTTATGCTATATGTTATGGTTAAAGTCTGTGTTATGGGTTAGCTTTTTTTTTTTTTACTATCATTATGTGAGTTGGTTATGTGACTTATGGATTGGTTATATGTTGTGATGGTAAGATCCTAAGTCCCGTATTATTGTTTCATAGAGTGAGTCCTATTTTTCCATCCCGTAAAACTATGTGTTTACTTGTGTACGCTTCCGAACCGATGATGCGAGTTTTGGTATCTTGAGGCTTGTTTGGGAACTCTCGGGTTCCCTTCCGCTGTGTCACATCTAGGCCCTAGGTCTGGGTCGTGACACCGTGTCTAGTGGAGTCCTGTTTATGGGTGTGCTACGTACCACACTTTATAAGCAGGAGGCTATGGGACAGTTACACATCTTTTGTATTCTGAGTTTATGTGATAGAGTTTAACTCTATAAAGATCCCTTCGAACTCGTATGTTACACATTTGCAAATCATGCCTCTTAAGCATCCCGCCACTACACAGATACCCCAACTCTGACAATACTGAGAATCCCCCTTCAGAGACGCCAACTCAAATGGAGACGAGGGGTCGAGGTCAACCAGCTAGGGCTACTAGAGTCCCACAAGCACCTACTGTTCCAGTTGGTCCTACTACTAAGGTTGATTTCAGAGGATCTTATACCATGCTCACACAATTGGTACCTTCCTAGAGTGGAATCAGAGTTCATAGTCTCCTATTTCTAGCTCCCAAGAGCCAACTGCTGCAACCAGGCTTAGGGATTTTCTGAAGATGAATCTACCAATCTTCACTCTAAGGTAGAAGAAGACCCTTAGAACTTTATTAATGAGATGTAGAAGGTGTTAAAGGTCATGCACATGACTGAGATTGAGGGAGTTGAGCTTGTTTTCTACCAGCTGAAGGATGTGGCAAATGTATGTTATAATTAATAGGAAGAAGGTCAAGGTAAGTATAAGGCTACTAAGTAGAGTGAGTTTGAGAATGCCTTCCTTTACCACTTATTTCCCCAGGAATTGAGGAATTTGTGACCTTGAAGCAGGAAGGTTTGACTATTAAAGAGTACAACCTTAAGTTCATTTAGTTATCCAAGTATGCTCCAGAGATGGTTCAAGATATGAGGCAAGGATGAGGATGTTCATATCTGGACTGGCAAACATGTGAAGAAGGAATGCAGGGAAACTCTTTTGATCCCAGGCATGGATATCTTTAGGCTTATGGTCTATGCACGACAACTTGAGAAGGATAAGAAAAGAGATAGAGAGGAGTATCTGAGTAAGAAGGCAAAGTCGGCAAGGCCTGAGCCTAATCGCCTAAGCAAAGTAAAGGAGATCGCTCCTACTTCCAAAGGCCCTATTCTCAGCCAGTGCACCAACTCCAAGTAATAGGAATGATCAGAGGTCCCAATGTCAGCACAGCTCTAGAGCATAGGATCCTCAGTATGAGGTTAGTGTGACCCTTGGTTCAAAAGGGAAGCCACCTTGTGGAAAATGTGGCAGGATACATTTGGGAGAATACAGAGAGGGAGGGAATGGTTGATTCAAGTATGGCCAGATGGGTCATTTACAGAGGGAGTGTCCGATGTGGGGAAATAAGGCCAGTCTTCTACTATAGCACCACCGGCCAAGGGTAATCAGAGAGGTGTTCCAGTCTTCTACTATAGCACTACCGGACAAAGGTAATCAGAAAGGTGTTGTACTAAGGATAGGTAGTGGAACAAATCACCTGTATGCGATGGGGAATCGACGAGACTAAAAGGTTGTACCAGATGTTGTGACAGGTATACTTCAAGTTTTCATTTTTGATTGTTGTGAATTGCTCGATCCGACTACAACTCTGACCTTTGTGACACTATATGTGGCTAGTAGATTTGAGATTCTTCGTGAGTGCTTGCTTGAACTATTTTCTATTTCTACTCCTGTTGGTGAGTCTATTCTACTGAGAGAATTTATAGAGATTGCGTAGTGTCAATCCATCATAGGGATACTCTTGCTGATTTGACCGAGTTAGAGATGACTGACTTTGATGTATTTCTTGGCATGGACTGGCTTCACCGTCTGTTACACCTCTATCGATTGTAAAACCTAGATAATCAAATTTCAGTTTTCAAATGAACCTGTCATAGAGTGGAAGGATGATTCGAATGTGCCAAAGGGTAAGTTTATTTATTACCTTAAAGCCCGAAATCTAATCTCAAAGGGATATATCTACCATCTCGTGCGAGTTAATCTGATTATATTGAGCCTCCTACCCTTGAGTTTGTCCCGATAGTGAATGAGTTTCTTGAAGTGTTTTTTGAGGATCTGCTTGGAGTCTCTTCCAATAGGGAGATTGACTTCGAGATTGATATTCTCCATGATACCGAACCTATATCTATTCCTTCATATAGAATGGCCCCCACTAAGTTGAAAGATTTTCTAGAGAAAGGGCTTTATTAGGTCAAGTGTTTCTCTATGAGGTGCTCGATTTTATTTGTGAGAAAGAATGATGGTTCACTCAGAATGTGTATTGACTATAGCCAATTAAATAAGATGACAGTTAAGAATAAGTATCCCCTCCTAAGGATGAATGACTTATTTAATCAACTTCAGGATGTCACTGCTTTCTCCTTGATAGACCTAAGATCAGGCTATCACCAGTTGAAAGTGAGAGAATGTGAGATCCCGAAGACGGCTTTTCGAATCCAATATGGTCACTTTGAGTTTCTGATAATATCTTTTGGTTGACAAATGCACATGCAGCCTTCATGAATTTGATGAACAAAGTATTCCGACAGTATGTTGATATGCTCATAATTTTGTGTTCATCGATGACATTTTGGTGTATTATAGAGATGAGGAGGAGCATGCGAATCACCGTAGAATCACCTTACAAATGCTTAAGAATAATGAGTTATATGCGAAATTTTCAAAGTGTGAGTTTTGGCTCAAATATGTGGCATTCCTAGGCCATATAGTTCCAGGTGATAGTATACGAGTGGAAACTCAAAAGATTGAGGCGGTTAAGAATTGGCCTAGACCAACCTCTCTGATTGACATAAGAAGCTTCTTGGGTTTGGCTGGCCACTACCGCAGATTTATTGATGGATTCTTTACCATATCTGTACCGTTGACTAGACTGACTCAAAATAAGGTTAAGTTTCAATAGTCTAACGAGTGACAGAGGAGTTTTTAAGAGTTGAAGACAAGGTTTAGCATTGTTCGGTGTTGACCTTGCCCAAAGGAACTGATGGATTCGTCATTTATTGTGCGCCTCAAGAGTCAGAGTGGGATGCCTATTGATGCAGAATATAAAATCAGAATTTGTTTGTATAAATCCAGAATTTCTTAATTGAATAAATTCAGAATTTGTATATGTTTACCCTATAACTTGTTTTTAGCTATCATATTGATGCATTTGATTTGTATAAATTCTAAAAAACTTCTAAAATGTATAAATTCATAATTTGCATGTACTTACCTTATATGTGTATTGACAGGGAATTGTACAAACTGATATGTATATTTGCAATGCATTAGACAAATGAATATGCATATTATACAAACACCTATTATAGCTAGAGTTGTGAAATATAGTTACCTAAACGTCAGCTATTTCAGCATATTGAGTTTCAAGATAAAGCTATTTATGAAAATTTCACTAGATAAATTGATACAAGCTCATGCATATACAGCCATATACATGATTTCATTAGAGGGAGAGAGGCTAGCAGGAGAAGCAGTATATCCTAGATACACGCAAATCATATTTCAAATACAATGAAGCCAAATTGAAACTCATACAAAATACATAATTTTCGAAACTGTCAATTTATTGAGTAATTAGAACCCAGATTAGTGTGCTTTGTGAAATTCGCTCAAATTATAACCCGCTCAACCCTTCTAAGTTTGGGCTGATAATTGATCCACCCATTTATTAGCAAGTGAAGGAAAACATATGTTAAGAAAAATCAAACAAGATGGTCAAAAGTCAGATTGGTAATTGCTCACCTTATTTATTTTCTCTGTGTAGGCAACAGGTGAAGCAGGATCTGGAACAACAAATCTCTTAATTATGATAAACATATCTATTTTGCAAGTTCATTGTCATGGATAGTTCCTACAAGTGCAGAAAATAATATGGAACGAAAAAAGGCGATAAGGGATATCAAACAAGAAAAATCAAGTATATTATCCTTCCTCTTTCCTTATACATCAAGATACAAGTTGTTTCTAGTGAAAGATTATAAACAAACAGACTAAGAAAGGAATTTCTCTAGTTCTAGCTTACTCAAAGCTAGAGAAGCAATGTGCGTGAAGTTTCAATTCTTATCCCAATAACTCACACCCTTCTTTCTTCCTTTATTTGGTGCAACAACACGATCGACGATTCTTGCAAAGACATCATTAGGTTTAGTATGATATCGTAATCTGCCATACAGGACATTATATCAAATAGTCACAAGAATCTTATGTCAATATTCTTCTCCGGATCTTAAGCTTCGTCCATGGTCAATGTAGCTTGTTGTACTTTATAACCTGCACCAAGAGAAATACGTCTAAGGGTATTCCCTATGATGGCAAACCAATCTTGTGATTGACGTTTATTGTCACCTCACAATGTAAGGCATTAGTTACAGAATGTGAAAATAAATATAAGTACGATGAATGTGAAAAGGGTGAGCTAAACATGAAGCTTGAAGTTGTTCAGCAATAGTTTAATTTTGGCATAACTTCTATGCAGAACAAGTACACTTGATATGTGATAGGCTGATAGGTTTGACAAAGATAGATGATTTAAAAAGTAAATGTTTATTCTCTCAATAGCTTAAACTTTTTGACGAGATGATCACAAACTTTAACTTGGTATCAGATCTTGCAAATTCATCTCACAGTCTCTGTGATATCCTACAAGATATGTTGATAATTTTGGGATCCGAGAAAGTATTGAACGCACTCAAAGTTGTTGAAAGGATATTGCAGTCTCAAAATATAAAGCCTCCACACCAAGAAGACAGTACTAAGTCATCAAAGGATCTTTAGCACCTTGAGATTATATGATCTAGAAGGTCAATTGGTGGCATACGAAATGTCTTCAAAATCACCATATCTATGAGGCGGTGGATACATTGCAAGCAAATGATGATTTACTTAAAGATTGAGAAAAAACATAAAATGATCAAAGGGTGCAGAATTCAGAGGTGTGTTCGTGTCTATAATACAGAGACAGGATTTCTAGTTTCAAGTCAGAAAAGGCTTTGTCGTACTATAAATATGGATGTTACTACATATTTCTTGAGGTTGAGAGTTTGAAGTAAACAGTGGAATTAGTTGGGAGTGTTGGGATTAAGGAAATTCTGAGTGAATTATCAAAGCCTCCTATCCCCTCTCTAGAGTTTGCTAGATTTCTTCGATACAACTATTGTTGAATCTTTGACATGTACCTAAGTTATTCTTTACTCTCAGCTTAGAGCTTTCAACATGGTGCATATTATTGAACTCTTGGGGGGTACTTTGAAGCTTTAAGCATAGTATCAAGAGCAGATATGGGTGCTGAGTTCGAGTCTAATTGTCATCCATCATTAAAAGAAATTTCCACATGCTTGGCCCATGAAGAAGAATAACAGCACGTGACAAGGCTTGGTGAAGACATAATCAAGAAAACATTGCATATGCTTTTTCTAGTAGCTTAAACTTATAGATAAGATGATCACACATTTCATCTAGCGAAACAGACTTTACGTTGTTGGGTTTCTTGAAAGTTAAAAGCTACTTTGATCTACAGCTCGAGTTGTAAGTTCAGTTCGCCACTAAAGTCGGTTATGCTTTGCACATGGATATGTAGTACAACTAAATGAAAATTTAAAAAAAGAGTGTGTGAGAACATTAAAATTCTGATGTTTAGCAATTTCAGTTCTTGAAGAAGTTATCTACTGAGCTGAATCTTTTCTTCTTGCTCCAAGGACCTTTGAATATTGTAAACAACTGAAAAAGGATCCAAAATATGCAAAATAAGTGAAGTGGAAGCATTACCAGGGAAGCTTTAGAGTATCTTTCAACCATCCGTGTTTTGAGCAGTTTGCAACAATTTTATTCATGCGTACAATAATCTCCGAAAATGTTGGCCGTATAAAAGAATCTTGATGCCAACATTCTTCAATCAACCTAACCATTAGCAAATTTTGTAAATGAAACATGAAAATCACCACTGAACTTATTCTAAAGAAATAAGATCAACAAAAGTTTATTAGAGAGACAGAGTCTTGCAAAAAGATGGTGGGGAAGAGGGCCTGATTGTGCAAAATCATCTTGTTATATTCTTTAAGATTGGTAAAATATAAGGAAATCTAAAATGAGGTAACGCACACTGTAAAGTTGAATATTTTATCATCAGATGGATAGACATAGACAAATAAATCATTGTCCACTTAGAAATGTCCAAATCTTCAAAGAGCTCTAGTAGGAAAAGAACGTCAAATCGAAGAATGCAAATTTAAAGTCAAACGACAACACATAATGCTGGACAAAGCAGCCAGAGAGCAGAAGGCAAAGAAAACCACACATTACTTCAGTAAAACGAAACACTAAACAAAAATCCCTTTCTCAATCCTTTCACAAAGAAGTCATAATCATTAGAATGATTAGGAGTATGACATGGAACATGTGCTATATTTAGTACGTGATGTTACTACTCCATAACTGCATACGAACTGCAAAAGACCAGATTATGTCCAATTATTGGAAATAAACACGAATAGTTGCGCTTACTCTCTAAGGTCTGGCAGATACTTAGATTTTGACTTGAATGGTGGTCTTTTACCCTCTTTGCACATCAATCTAGCAGCCTCTTCAGGTGGCTTGGGATGAAAAGGTGGTGATCCCTCCATCATCTAAACCCAACAAAGTTACCAAAATCAACTAAATTGTATACCGCATAAGATAAGAGCTATAGGATATTTGACGAAGACTCAATCAAATAAAAAAAAAAGTAGCAGCATAGGAAACACAACAAGATCATTCAAATCATGAAGTGTTCCAGCAAAATGAAAAAAAAAAAAGGAATCTACATTACTTTGCATTTGGAAGTCAAAAATGACTAGATTTAAGGGAAAAGAGAGAGAGAGAGAGAGAGAGAGAGAGAGAGAGAGAGAGAGAGAGAGAGAGAGAAACGTATAAGAAAAGAGAATGTTAACGTGCTACTTCATAACACGGATGTTCTAGTTAGCTAAAAGAATTCTGTAGCAAAATGGAAGACAGCTATAACCTAAATTATCTGAAATTGAATCTGTACCTCATAAAGTAAAACTCCAAAAGAATATACATCCACACTTCTATCAAAAATTTCATCGTTATAAACCTCGGGTGCTGTATAGGTACCTACAAGTAACAAGAAAAGAATGCAGTGGACAACAGTTATTGTAGTTACAATTCCTCATGTCATGAAATCGGAACACCATCACCCAAAAGTTTTTAAAGTGGACACTAGTACCAAACTAGAAGGCTTTTATAAGGACTATCATAATTTATGTGCTCAAATTTAAATATTTACTTGCACGGTCAATGGCTTGAGGTTGCAACGATTTTGCTTTGTCAGGTGAAATGTTTGACAATCTAATCAAACCAAATCCTGCAACTTTCAACAGACCACCATTGTCCAGCAAAATATTTCTGGCACCTTACAAAAATTACAAACATTAAAACAAGTAGATGCGTGACATGAGTACACTGAAAATGGTCGTTTAATATATGAGAATCATAAAGCATTTAGTTTTCTTACTTTGGCGTTAAAAGACAATGGATGATTGGGTCCGGTTTACATTCATGAAGATAATTCATGCCCCTGAAAATAACATCATGTGGCGGAAACAGGATGCAACCAGTGAAATTAGACCATCTTATATTATCAGCATGAAAATAAAAGATCTCACATGTACTTAAAGAGATTTTTACTTCTGTACGTATAAAGGTGATCAGACTTGCCTGGCAATATCAAGAGCAAATCTTAGAACCTTAGAAGGAGGTAGACGTCCCTTTTTCTGAAGATAGCTACCCAAGTCACCCTGAAAAGTCCACGATACAACCCATTGGAAAGCTAAGACAAGATAGTAGAGCGCATAAGATTAATAAGAATGAAAATATAGCAGGAGAGTACTCACAGCACAAAGCTGAATGTACTCTTGATGTAAGACTAATCGAATATCTCGCAATATTAATTTGTTTTTCTTTAAAAAGAAATTGACTAGGGAACCCTCAGCGCTACCCTTTGGGTGCCGCACAAGGTAAACTTTGCTCTAGTGCAATGGCTCGCAAACCATACAGGAGAGGTAAATCGCACTAGGCAAACCTCATGCAACGAACTCAATCTAGAAGACCAACCCCCCAGTTGTCGCAAGCAAGGGGTTTCGAACTTGAGACCTCCATTTTGGAAGTCCCAAGCCAAACTATCTGAGCCACCTCGAAGGGTTCCTCAATATTAGTGCATGCATAATAATATACAATATTGATAATATAGTGTGTAGGTGCATAGAGTGAAGAAGGGAATTTATGGGGAGCAAGGTGAGATAGAGAAATAGAGAGAACTTACACTTGGATGATGTTCTATTACTATCATCATTGGTATATTTTGTGTAACAGCTCCAACAAACTGAACCACATTAGGATGCCGTACTCTTTCTAACAAAGTTAACTCATGCTTGAAAGCATTTCTGCATGTGAAGGAAATGGAATTAAGAAGAACAATAAGATTTGACAATCCTAAATAACAACCTGAAAATGATTTGTTCAAATAAGAAACTAAAAGAACATAATAACAAAAACTGGTTCTATCATTTAAACCAAGATACACTTCAGAAGATAATCTAAAAGATCTAATAATGTTGAAGTAAAACTAACGTTCTCTCCTCTCGTGAATCAAGGCAGTTGGAAATAAAGCATCTCCACGGAATTACTTCAGTCTGAGCGAAAATTTGTGGTAATCGAACAAGAACGAAGATCATAAGTTTTTTTGATTCAGAGAGAACCACAAGAGGTTAAAGCTATCAACTTTCTTTCGAAGAATCCCTGACAGCTAGTGGTAGTAAAAAAGAAAAGAGGCTGGTTTTTATGCATCCTAAGTTTGGATCCAGAGAATCGTTAGCAAGGATGAACAAAGTTATACAATTGTGCATTCAAAATTTCTGGTTTCAGAGAAATGTTTGAATGAAAATGCCTAAAAAAAGGCCTTTGTTAAGACCATGTGAATCTTCAACTTATTCCATATTTGAGTATGAATATAAAGAGTATTTTACCTACAAGGTTGAATTTCCCTTCTTTTTTTTTAAATGATCGTGGTGTCTAGGCCAGTTTCTCGCACCTCAACTAATTCTATGGGATACCTGCCACCTACCACCGTCAATAGGTATCAGGTAATTTTGTCCACGGGCTAGGACAGATGGGAAGAAATCATCTAGCGTTTTTTTAATGATTAAAGGATCACATTCATGGATAAAGATTGTTGAAGTATTCTATTCACATGAAGCAGTGGGACCCGATGATCAGAAAGAAATACACTACAATGTTTTTGACAAATATATTTCCAGCTGCTTCAGGGATTTGGTTTTCTTATTTAAAGAGAACTTGATAAAGGCACCTTATAGATCCGTTTCAATGCTATGTTCCCAATCTACCTTGTGTAAAAAACCACAAGAACAATCTATCAATCGGTAAATGAAGGTCAGTGTTGGATGTAAGCATCCATAATGATGCTATCAAGCTGCTCATAAGACTGTAATATAACAGAACGCAACTTAGCAGAACATCCTGCTTAATCAAACATGAAAGTGCTCCAATATGTCCTGATTTATTTTCTTGCGAAATTACTTGTTGACTAATACTAGGAAACTTTTCCTAGTTTTCTCAGCCTAATTCCTCCAAATGATGAGCCTCCAAATTAATATAATAGAAATGTTCCCTATGGTCGTGAATCAGGAGATAGAAAATAAGTTGACAACATACATAATTTCAGGGTCAGCATAACTATCCTTGTCAAGTATCTTGACAGAAACTTTTGTCCCATTCCATTTAGCAACTTGATATGAACCCTGTTGAAAGGCAAATGAGTTTCAGCAAAGTTGTTAAGAGAAGATTGAAAATTAACTATGCAAAATCAAGCACAAATTGCATGAGGAGAGGCAAGTCAGTGCAGACGTCTTATAGCTTTCTTCAGGAAGCAAAGCAGGAAATAAAATGTTCTAGAGTTTGCAAAAGTTAGAAATTTGAGGTCTTCAATGAGGTGATGTTGATTTTTGCTAATCTTAACTTGCAGCCAAATGAAGTATAGTTGATGACATAATTGAATTAAGCAGTTTCACTAATCCAGCAAACTGAAAATATATAAGTTTACCTAAAATCTTAAGAGTTATGACAAATTATTCTCTGAAGCCATCACATGTTCAGAGGAAAACTAAAACTGATTCAGATAAACATATACTAGTAAGATAATCTCCTGGTTATGGGTAGATATGGATCGATGCATAGTAGCAGTAGTCAATCTTTTCTGTAGAAACATTGGAGTACCGTCTATATCAATTTAGCTCATAATATCGTAAGTAAATTGCTCCTGGTTGTTCAATCATTTAAAACCAGAATCATTCTTTGATAAATGATCACTATGAGTCGTACCCAACAGAACTTGATGATTGGAATATAGGTTCCCATTCTACAAAGTGTATAGTTCTCCTAGTTAAAATCAAAGAGAGAACCATTATAACTTTTGAATTTTGTTTATGCAAGGCATACTGAGAACATGGCATATGAAATGCTTTGATCATTTCACAAAATTGAAACCACCAAATGCTTATTTTGAAATCAAAGAAACAACTTGCCTTTGAGATTCCATCCCTTCTCCGTATTTGAAGCTGCAGCGGATTTAGTTCATATTCTGGAACTTCTCGAGGATTTGCTACAGTCATTGGTGTGTTTCTGAGTTTCTAGCAACGTGACAAATACTCAGCATCATAATATAATAAATCTCACTTTAATCAGAAAATTATCTTCCCACTTACCGGGACTTTGGCTCCCCGGGCCTTTAAGATATTATAAACTTCATTATTTCCATAGTATTTCGCATCAGCTGCAGCCTGCCATAATATTAAGGGAGTTCATGACATGCGCTAGGACCGTAATAAATAGTAAATGCAAAAAGATGAATAAAACTAGAAAATTAAGGAGATACAGAGTCGGTAAATGTCACAAGTCTGCATTTTTTAATCATTTGAACCCTTTTTGATTCTATAAGACGTACGTAATTTCTTCTCATCTTCTGTCACTAAAATTTTCGTCCTTTTCTAGTCCTTCTGATGATTCTTCACAAATTATAGAAGAATTGTTTTCCAGATAGGCTAAATTTCACTCACAATATCTCCACAAATTATCCAATTAGACTTTTGATTCACCATATTTACTTGTATATAATTATCAAGGATAACATATCAATGAGAACAGAAAACAAAGAATAAGACAAAATTCTCATAATTTGGGTTCATTGGCGTGCCACAAGTGACAAATATATTTTCACGAAACAAAGGCCATAAGCTCCTGCTATGCACAAGTTCAGCTCGAACCCAATAACAACTTTATCTATTATGCCAAAGCTCCATTTTCACAAAACATTATACATAATTCAAAATAAGATTGAATAACACTTCCGATCATAAATACAATACAAGTTTGATTATAATCCAAAAAAATTTACCGTGCTTCCCCACCGATCCCGCGCATCAATATTCGCCTTCCTACTCAACAATAGCTTAACAACGTCAACATGTCCTTCACAAGCAGCAATATGCAAAGCAGTCCTTCCATCCAAATCAATACTATTAACATCGACATCTTCATCCAACAACTCCTTCACCCCATCGACATCACCCTTACAGGCCATAAACAACAATTGCATTGTGGAATCCAAATTATCCGGTACAGCAATCGTCTCACTCTCAAACGACGGACACCTCCGTATCGGATCGAGAGACGATTGCCGGCCAAAACTAAAACGCATGTTGTTATTCCTCGGATCCATTGAATTTTGCCGTCTGAAACTGAATTTGCCACTCATTCTCAATGAACCGGTGGAAAATTGCCTAGATATTCCTCGTGTTAATCGCTTTTTCACATCCATTGTATCGTTCATCTACAAATAATTTTTACACTTTCAGAATTATTAGATCATAATTATATAGAAGAACTGTAAGGAGAATTTTTGATAAATTTATTTTGTGAAAGAATTAAATAGTTGAGAATAAAATTCTCAGAGAGAACGAAAGGTGCGTTGGAATGGAGGAAAAGGAAGGAGTTTGAACTGAAATTTTTTTCAGGTACAAACATCCACACACTTGCCCCGAAAATGCGTTATTCTGTCTGGCGTCAATACTCCACTTGTTTTAACATTTTTTAATATATATTTATTAAAAAATGATTATTGATATAAATATTTATTTTCTATATAATTTTTATTATTTAGTGTTAAGTCTTAAAAAATGATTTTGAAGAATAATATTTAATACTAAAGATAAAATATGTATAAACAATAAAATTAAGGATTTTTATTTAATTTTATCAATTTCTTGTGTAACTTTTTACGTGGTGAGTGTTTGATACTGAGGAAAGTATTTTTCCCTATTTTGTTGGAAAATAAGTGATTATTTACTTATTTTTAGTGTTTGGTAATATAATAATGCAGTGACAAAGTTAAAAATTTTATTAAAGGTATCTAAGATTTAATATAGGCACAATACCCAGTTTGATTCTAAACTTGGAGTTAAATTGTAAGGCACAAATAGGCACTCCAACTTGTCAATTCCTGAACAAGTAGATACAAGGTCCAAGCTGTCTAAGAGCGTGAGGTACAATCGTGCTGACATGTTTTTTCCATCTAATTTTGTGATGCCACGTCCGTCCACGCAAGCACAACATGTACATATCACACCCCTATTTTACACGTGGCATTCCTAAAAAAAATGAAAAAATAAAATAATTTTTTACAAAAAAAATTACAAATTTCTT
>JAABOM020000103.1:4211713-4224315 GCA_011800125.2 Solanum clarkiae
TAAAAAAAATGTGAAAAGACGATTTTATCTAAAGATGGGTGTTTTAATGAAGGGCCAAAAGTTCAATCAACATTATTAAGGGTCTTCTCACTTTTAATATATATATATATATATATATATATATATATGTGTGTGTGTGTGTGTGTGTGTGTGTGTAATTTTCCCAATAAATTATTTATTTATAAAATTACTATAACATTTAATTAAAAATTTAGAAATTCACATAATTACTATATGTAAAAGTTATGAGAGAATTTATATATTAATTTATGCATAATAGAGGATAAAATAATTAATATTTATATAAAATGATATATAATTTCACGCATAACTAATTTCTATATTACTAATATATGCATAACCCTAATCAACTATCAAACGAAGTTTCAATTTTTTTTTCACTTTTAAATTATGAGCCTAATAAAATATCTTCATCTAAATCAAGAGAAAGCAATTATTTTTAAAAATTCTAGTACTCTCTCCAGCTCAATTTGTATGAAGATATTCCATTAGGCACAAGGTTTAAGATTTCTTTTTCTTTTGCAGGGAACTTGAGGTTTCAAGATAAGAAAAAATTTGTGGTTATAAATTATTTATTTTATCAATGGTAAGAATGTAATCTTTTTATATTTAGCATATATTAAAGGGATAATTTTAAATATATAAGATAAATAAATTTATTTACAATAAATATAATCCTCTTTTATTTACATAAAAATAATAAAAAATTGTAGAAAAAATATATATGTCTACGATATAACTTGTCAAATATCATAGAAAGTATATATTAAATATACAATGTAGATTACTTATACATGCGCTATACACTAAATATATATTATGATACACTCAAAAGCAGTTTGACTATATATGAAATATGCACTAATGTGTGACCATCTTTTTAATAATTATTTTAATCGAAAGATCATGCATTGTAATTATCCCTATTTTAAATGTATGATAAAGAGTTATATTAGTAACGTGTGAGGTGTAGTTTTATGGATACATGGAACAATAGTGAACTAACAACTATAAATTACCCAATCATTTAACAATCATAGTCATTTTTGATAAATGATCATTATAACTTAGACTCAATAAAATTTGATCAATTCTATTTCTGTCGATTAAGTGGGAAATGAACCAAAATTTCTCTTCCGTTTATTGCAACAATTATTGAAAACTTTGGTGCATTATGTGCTAAAAGAGAAAAAAAAAATATTATGGGCAATCACAACAACAAACATAGATGTGAACAACGTACCCAGTGAAAATCCCACAAGTGGGGTCTAGGGAGGGGAAAATATAAGCAAACCTTACCATTACCTCATAGAAATAGAGATACTTTTTCCAAAAGACCCTCATCTCAAAATCATCCTTAAAAGCAGAAAATATTAGATATTAAATGACAGTAAACATAGATGTGAAACTAACGGATACTAATTGTTAAACCCGTAAAACTACAGAAAGAAAACCTTGCACTTGCACTCATGATTATACAAGGACATGTATAAGTAATAGCTGAAAAGGGGGAAAAAATCTCACATTCCAGTATATCAAAGCCACAAAATATCAGTAAGAGCTTGCCCACCCATGAGTAAATGTTTCATTATTAGACCGTACATCTTTCTTGGTACTCCTTTGTAACAGTTTCAAGAATCGGTATAAAAGTGAAGCCACAAAAGTTCAATTAGTACATTGCGCTTCTTGGCTGTCATCATTTTATGTATATATTTTCAGTATAATTGTCGTCGCCTGTGCTTATTCACTTTTATCTTCAGGGCTTATGGAGTAAGCTTTGGAACCACCAACATATGTTGCCTCAACATCAGCAGAAACTTCAGTTGCAAAGTCTTCCCATGAATTAGTTGACAGAACCACAAAATCCGCATATTTTCCCGGAGACAATGAACCAACATATTTATCGAGAAAACATGCATGAGCAGCCGAAATGGTGTAACTGTCAGAGAAAAATAAGCCAGGATAGGTAAAAAAGAACAACATACAAATGTAACTCCATAAGTAGAGTTTGGGGAGGGTAAAGTGCACATAGACCTTACGCGCTACCTTGGGAGGTAGAAATAGGTAACATAATTTAAGGGGCATGTTCTTGAAAAAAAAATATACAACTCAAACATATAATGAACCTCGTGATGGATCCAAGTTCTTTCTGTCATACCGACTTGGTTCACCAGATAAAAGATTCAAACCAGAGACAGTTAGAAATGTTAATTGTGGTGGGAAAGAGTAATGAACCGCAACTATTCTGTTTCTTTTTTTTTGGTTTAACAAGTGTAGGGGCCAGCTTGCACACACCTCGACAATTTCGCCGGGTACCAGCTACCTCCTACTTGCACAGGTGCTTGGTTGCTCTACCCAGGTTTTAGGAAGATGGAAAGAAATTATCCAAAGGTATTTTATATTGGATTTCTGGTGTCTAAGGTTTGAATCTACTTCATTGATGACTACGACAAACCCTAGGTTAGAAAAAAATGATTTGCACTTTGATTTCAAAAAAAAATTAATGCAACACATGACTCGGTCCAGCACGTGTCATTGGTTTAACTGACTACTGTATCATTTATGAAGATCCATATCTTATCACTGTGTACCTTCTATGAAATGAGACCTTAGCTGTAACAAATTGTTACTAACAGTCATTTCAAATGTCAAATAAATTCAAATGGACCAGATAGCTGAACTAATAGCAGCAGATTAGTTAGTTGACTATGATATTGATTTTCCACCTGTTGATAAAGTGGCTGAACTAATAGAAGCAGATTAGTTAGTTGGCCTCTCAAATGAGTTCCAGGGCTCACAGGAAAAACACAATAGATTTGCTACATAAGGGATTACCTTAATGAGAAGATAAGAGTGACTGCCAAAACAATGAATGAGTTTGAACAGAATAACACCACTACTTACGCTTTTAATGCATCTTCAAGACACAAGCACTCTGACGGAATCCAAGCCTTTTCCCAACCAGGAGGTATTCTCTTCATTGATGTCCTTATGCTTTTCAATGGATTAATATCTGCTACCTGAAAAGCGACAGCAACAAAATACATGATATAACAAAATTTAACAAGAAATTGAATACTGACAAACATAAACAGATGAAATCCAGAAATCACTTACTGGCCAATCTGAGCCAAATGCCAATTGTGCATTGTTTGTCAGGAGTGACTTGAACAGATAAGATCCTCTTTCTGCCCTTTCAGAACCAAGCTTTTTAGTTGCAGAATCAGCATCATCCAATAAGTGATCTGGCTGTTGATTTGGATTTGTTATATAATATTATTCGAGGCATCTTGAAAACTTAGAAATTGACATGAATCATTTAATGGGTAGAATGGATAGTGATAGAGTTTGTTAGCCAATAATTCTTGTAATATAATTTACATAGAGAATTGAATATGAGCTTCTAAATATTTAATCACTGGTGTGCCTTCAAATCACACATACCCCAATCCTCATTATTTATTATATGTATGAACAGAATTAATCTCAACAGGAAAAAATGAGATAGAACCATCATCTGAAAAATAACCTGCACTGAAGCAATTACAGATTGTTCACCAAAACGAGCCACTGTTCCTGGAGCCAAATGTTGAGCATGCTCAATCTGTGTAGTAGTAGTTGCAATATTTAGAAATTACTTGAAGATTCTACTCCTCGAAGGAACAACTCATCTCAAAAGTAGAGGTTTAATTGATTGATGAATCTCTAGTCTTTAGAGCAATTGGATATACCCTATGTCGTCGGTCTCTAATTTGTTTCTCAGAAACCAGAGAAGCATACATATCCAATATCAAGTCATTAGCTCTGTCACCTATAGCATGGATGCTGACCTGAAATGTAAATTGCAACCCTCAGACCAGTCAATTTTGCAACTTCAAAAGAGTTGAAATGGCAGATAACAATAAAATGAGCTAAAGACCTGAAGGCCAAATTTATCTGAAGAAAGAGTCATGTCATATAGCTCATCCGTATCCACCACTTGCAACCCATAATTGTTTGGATCATCAGCATATGGCTACAAGACATGACAGATATCAGAACACTAAATACAAGCAAGTCCAGTTGCTTCCCAATAGACCCTGTTACTTTGAAACGCTGATCGGCTCATGCAGGATGAAAATGGAATGGATATTCAGAAAAATACTTGTCAAACAAGCAGGTCACCTATGTCCAACAAGGCACAGAGAAGATAGAACCCACAAAGAGAAGTTTGTGGTTTAGAAAGGCTCTTCAAAACCCGGAAGTACTTTATTCATACCTCATGAAATAATGCACTGTTAGATCCTAAAGATCCATCAGCAAAAGCTTTGACACCACCCAAATAAATCCATTGGCTCAGCACGCGGCCTGACTTGCTCATAAGATCCTGAATACCAGTACAAGATTTAAAAAGATCAAGCTTAGTGAGGATGCATTTAAGGAGAAATGCAACATAATTCACTGAAATTAAACTATCTGCTAGAACAACAAATGACCATAGAATCTTATGTAAGGGCCAACAATATTCATGAGACAGCTTTTGGGATTTAGTTACGGCCAAGATCCATTCTTAATGGTATGAGAGCCAAACTTTGATAAGTCCATTTGCGAAGAACATCTCCACTTGACCTATATATTGATTTCGGTTTCTCACTCTCAACTCATCATCGAACCACTAACTTTGCACCAACCCACTCATTAGTCTGTTGAACCTTAATAATGACTAGGAGCAGCAAACCGGCGGGTCGAGTCAGATATGGGGGTGGTCAATGAGTCAGGTGAAAACAGATAAAATATCCAACTCAACCAATACTTAATATGAATAAAAATGAGTAAATGCTATGGATAATATGGATCCATATTATCCATTGCTTCTTATTATGTAAAGAAAATGAGTACTTTCATATTACTATATTTTTTTCCCCTTATTCTTTTTCTCCTTTTGGGATGTGTTAGGTATGAAGGACAGCATTCATGTTTTCCTAAAACATGTTTTCTGAAAAATGAGTGGTCTTGAGTCGAGGTCGGGATGTCAAAATTCAGGTCTCAAGTTGGGGTTGGGAGTCAGTCGGGGTCCAAAGTCTGATCCCACGTCTGGAACCTTTTCGGGTGGTGAGGTTTAAGGAAAGTTTTGAAAAATATTTTGATTTGGGAGAAGTTCTGAATTTGTTTACTTACTTTATGTATTTAAGTCAGGTCATTAATGTTGATTTGTCAAAAAATCAGATCTTCATATGAAGGAAAAACACCAAAAGTAAAGCACTGTTAATCATGACATACCACTAACCGTGACCAAGTCTTCATTGGAAAGAATAAGCAAACTCTGGTCATCATATTTCCTGATAAATCTGCCCATTTATATACATCTGCAATATTAAGGGAAGTGTTATAAGCTAATGATACATAAATATTCCACCCGTAGCTAGAAGAATAACTGAATGAGCATGACAGATAGAGAGGCAGTTGAGGCAGATCGTCAGTGTTTAGCATTCGACTACCCATCCTCAAACCTTCTTTGGGGCCTCTCATTCTCAGCCCACAGCCCCTTTCAGACTCCCCTTTCCCTCCAAGAAGTGGGTACAGTTTCTGATTATGTTTGGAGGAATCCTATCTTTCAATTTCCACCAAAAGAGTGAGAAAGCAAACCACATCCAAGGGGAAGAGAGGGATATATTGGAATAGATGTTGTTGCAGTTTGACCTTAAGACCTTAACTGATCTGCATATTAACAGAAACATTCTTTTCACTTCATTTCTTCTCTGTAAATGTGATAAAATTTCCAATAACTGGTTTGGTCCCACACTTCTTTCATCATCGTAGTTACATCTTGCCAAGAAACTAAACAATATACTCATGGCATACACTGTTATATTTTACTGGAAATTTCCATTGGTCAGGTTTCAATGATGAGGCCCACAGATGCTTAGCATCAAGTTAGTTCCCCAATACCTCGCCCCTGCTGTATTATGGAGCAATCCCTCAGAAACCTGGTCCATTGCAATACCTCAGATAGTGAAAGAGAAGTAAGAGAAACTTTAGTTATTAAGCTTCGTTTTTCACATGTTCAATAGACCAACTTCTATATCCTAGTTGAAAAGCTAGAAAGTTGATCGAATTTGCTTATTACATCTCTGATCAAGTAATTTATCTTTGAAGTGTTTAAAGTTCCGTATTACAATTATAAAGAGCCGTCGTCCTCTCTAATAAAATAACAGTATTCCTAAAAAGAAGAGTAAATTGATCTTATTCCATCTTTTATCTTGTTGGAACTGAAACCTGAAAAGTCCTCCCATGGGCACTCAGGTGAAGCCCCTGGAAAATATCGGCCAAAATCCACAACTGTTGTCACACCCCTCTTTAGTGCATGATTGCTAGCTCTTAACAGAGCTTCCCTCCTTTCAGCAACTGAGGCTTCTGGGATGTGGGGAAGGACAAGCTTCATAGCAGAATCAATCAACAGACCAGTAGGTTCTGCAAAAAAGACCCAAAGAAAGTAAGGATCTTCTTTAAACTTGTTTGAGAATGTAAAATTTAGCGAACTACATTGAAATTGGCGCATTTGATCAGGGTACTTTTTTTGTTTATAATAAGGCTGTCAATCTGACTACTTTTTTGATTCCACACAGTTAATCATAATTTTTACCATGAGTTTTCGCTACTAAATTTTAGTATGAATGAAAAGATAAGACAATAAATGTATGCTTAACCGAACAACTTTCACAAATAAAAAATCAAAAAAATTGTAGGCATGCTTCAGAAATATTAAAATCACATTACATTGTGTTCAATTGCATAACAGACACTTCGCTCAATACTATGCAAAGACATAGGCTATCTTAACCAAGTACAGAAGCATCAAAAAGTACATAGATCCATGTCATTAGGTGCTTAAAAGATGAATGATACTTGATGCAGTATAAGGTCCGCATAGTAATAGATTACTGCACATGACCTCAAATCTTATTAAACTATATAAGAAACTTGGACTGTGACAGGCAAAACATGAACTAGGTGAGTTGAAACTAAACCTTGACACGTCCATGATATTGGTGATTAACAAAAGATGCCAAACCATTGACGGATTATACTCCCAATAATACAGCTACAGGGTAAAGGGTGTCCCGAGTCCATTTAATTATTTCCATTAGGATGGAAATTTCAAGAGGAGCCTAAACGCATGTTTGTTGCACTTACACCGAGGAAGAATGGGGAAATTTTACATCCTTTTGACCTACACGTCAATTGGAAAACATCTATAAGATTTTCCCAGATATGCTTTCCTATAATTTTGAGAAGGCCATAGATGCCATGATGATGATATCCCGAAATACTTTTGTGGTGGAAGAATGATTTTAGATGCACGTTTAATTACAAACCAGTGTATGGACTCCAGGATCAAAAGTCGGGAAGCATGTACACTGTGAAAATTGAATCTGGAATAAGCATATGATTATGTTAAGGAGAGCTTATGGACTTTGCAAGGAGATGAAGGGGTTTGAACAGAAATGGACACAATAGATAAATTTGGGAAGACTATTGTCAAATTCTTAGACATAGTGGCAGAACCACATAGGTTCCTTCGAAAGCTCAAAGGGTCTACAACAAGGGGATCCTACATCCACACATGCTATTCATTATGGTTATTGAAGCACCTAAAAAATGATAGAATAGAGCATCAGTTGAAAGGTGCTTGAGGAGATTCACATTTCACACTACCAAATAATGGAAAGATGGTGTAGTGATTAGCTCCAACACTAGAAGAAACTGCTATGGTTATAGACAGTTGTGAGCCTGAAAATAAATCTGAAAGACAAGATCATCCAATGATGACATTCAGAAAAGGTCCTGAGCTGTAAGGTTAGCTCTTTTTAGGAGTCTTAAACACGGCGTATGGAATCTAACGACGAGAGAGTTGAGAGGAGGCTAGAAAGGTGATAGAAAAATATCCAACGAAAGTGGAAAGAGCACACTAGGAGAGAGAACACTGATTAAGAGCACTCTATCCAGTACACAGAAACACTATTCATCTTTAGTATTCACACTGAGAATTGTTGCAAAAAGATTAGAAAAACTGCAGAGAAATGTTTTAGAAAACACCATCTAGTGAATTGAAGAATAGAAATATCCTGTATGAAAGTTATGTATTAGGGTTAAGAACTTGATGATTGGCTTACAGAGCTCCCAGGAAAAATGTATTTAGAGGTTTTGGCAAGGACTGTCACGTGTTGTAGAGGACGTTCATTATTGACAAGTATAGAGTTCAAGTGGATAGGACTAACTAGGTTATGTTGCCACACAATGCAACTCTTTGGATGAAGACAATAAAAGTGTGGGGATTTTAATGGATATGCTAGTCTTATAGGCCATGGAACTAGAACAGTTCCTAAAACAAAACTTTATGGAGAAATTTAGTGCTGATGTCTCTTCATAGACGCCTTCCCCTACATCTCCAATATCCTGATCAGTAGACACCAGCAATAGCCCAGTTGTGGACAACAGAGGTGGAATTTTATGGGACCTGAATTTTAGGAGAAACCTGCAAGACTAGAGATGGAAGAGCTCAACAGGTTGCTTGGATTACTAAAACCAACAAAAGAATAAATGGAAAGAAAAGAGGAATGAACCATCACATTTATGTCTTCCTGTCATAATTCTAGAAGGAGAGATAGAGTATGCCCTCATAAGACACTGATACAAGTGTCTTGATTCACTTTAACAGAGGTATGGGAGCCACCCTAACAGTACAGACTTTGAGAAGGATAATGAAATCTACATCAGATGGTGCTTTATCTCAATTACATCAAAAGAGGACGTCAATCATTGATTGATTCTCCGCTCCATCACATACTGACTATACTATATCTTGTTGAAACAGTTTGGAGTTGAGTTGCTGCCGCCAAAAATATGAGAAGAAGAGCAGGGAGAGTAGCTCTTTTGTACTCATGTGGACCAACAGGATGAGGATATGAAAGGCTATTGAAGGAGTTGAAAATACCTTTAGTACACATGAGTTGAATATTCTCTCTTTTGTGAAGTGCAAATATGACGTTCTAATCACTATTGATGATTGAATGCTCTTTATAGAAATTCATGTTTTGGGGTGGGATTCTTCACTTCTGTAAATATCTTAAACAAGGTTCCCATCAGTTCAATAAACTACATCTTTATTAAAAACAATTCCGGACTCAAAAATACTTTCAAACTATTTGACGTGATTAAGCAGAAAAAAAAAAGCAAATCATTTTGGTGATTTATAAAAATATAAAACATAGGAAAAGTTCCAAATTCCGGTTGCAAGTAATGGTCCAATTCAGTAGATCTTAATTTATTTTAAAGAATCAAGTCATCAACAGTAATCAGCCTACAAAGTTCTCCTAACCAAAAACATTTATTTATAGCAATGGAATTAAGATTTAGGTATAATTCAAAAAGTAAACATGAGCCTTACTGGTTAAACGCTTATAGCTAGAAGACTTAGGTGAACTGAAAATGGTCTAGGTTCAAGTGAGATCATACTTCCATTGACCTACCTAACGGTCGTGAGTAAGTGTCCATTTGACAAGATCTGCAATGCTGAACAAAGAAACAGAGTGGTATATGAAGATGAGAAATGGATTACCCCCGTCATTATTTCTAACAATAGCTCCACCATTTTGATTCTCATTGTTACGTGAAACTCCAGCAAGCGTTAGAGCCAATGTATTAGCTAAGCCCATATGACCATCCATCCTTACTAACCAGACCTGCATAATAAATACCAAATCTTAAACAACACATTGATGCAATTTCTAAAGCAAAAGAATGTAATTTCATGACAATATCTTACTGGATTATGAATACCAAATCTTAAACAAAACACAGATGCAATTTCTAAAGCAAAAGAATGTAATTTCATGAAAATGTCTTACTGGATTATGAGGAGTAATACTATCAATCCACGATGCCATTGGTAAATCACCTCCCCAAATATCATTATTCCAACCACCACCCAGTAACCAAGAACCTTGTTTCACATCTAATAAAATTTCCAAAAAAAGACATGATAAATTGATAGTGTCAATTCAGCCAATACTACATATATTATCCATTCATTTTCTTTAGAAAAAATCCTCAATGGACTTCCAGGGTTGAGCCTCTTCTTCTTATAAGTGTATACTTTTCTTTGTTAACATGTCACACTTGGTCAACTTATCTCTCGCTGATGACAATAAAAGGAGAAAACACAAAGGCATTGTAGTTAATTATTTTCAATAAATAAAAAAGTTTGCTATCCTCAAAAAAGCTAGAGAGGGAGAACATTCCCAAAAAGGGATAACAAATATGTTATTTCCAAAAAAAAAGATAAAAGCTAATTTGTATCTGATAGGTAAAAAACAATCTTTAGCATTACCAAAATTTCTAGCGAGCTGAAAAGGGTATATCATGTGACGTTTGCTCCTTATATATAACCTTTATCCAAAGTCACGACAAATTTCAAACTAAATTGAGCACGTAAAAGAATGAACCAGTTTATGTTTCAGATGCAAATATGTAACTTTAAGTTTCTGTTCAAATATAGTAACTCCTTTTGTTGTATATATTTCCAGTGTCCTATTCTCAATCACTAGCATATATATCTATTTAGCATTTTGCCAGCTATATCGATTATTTAAAGTTCCCCTCTTCAAAACAGAGTCCAGAAGTAATCAGATACATGCTTTAGAGCCTTTGATGCCTGAACTTAAGCACCATGTGAGCAAAGTGAAGTGCCAACCTGCGCTACACCAAGCTTGAGGTCTTAAATGCTCGTCCATGAGCTTTCAACAACATTGTTATTGAGCATACTACATTGAAGCATACAGATATAAATCAAGTATATATTCCATTTCCTCCATAATTATTATTGAAATTAGCCTCTTTCCAAACATGTAATAAGGGAAAGCAATTGAAAATGTCTGCTGCCAAGGAGGAATGTACAATCTTTTATCTAGTGATAAGAAAGGGGTTGATCTTGGTATCAGCCAAGGTAAAGATCAAAACGTGTCAAAGTGACAAACATTATAATTTTATGAGAAGCTGGACAACCATCAACTTACTTGCAACTGCTTCTCTAATTTTATCCACAAAAAGATCTTTTGTATTTACTCCACGAAGATCCATTTGTGCCATCTGCCAACATTAATAACAAGTTAGGAGAAATACAATATTATGCTTTAATTTGTAGAGGAAGTACTAGTAATAGAATTTGAAAACTAATAGCATTTGACCGATAATGTTTCAGTAACTATTCATACTAGCATATGTCTTAAGTGTAAATATAGTTAAAAAGCTAAAAATAGGAGAGTTTGATCCTTTGTAACAACTACTCTGTTGATCAGTATCGGAAAGCATAGACATAGCATTTGAAACATAATTCCATCTTGCCCTGTTTGAAGGTTGCGAAAGTAGAGAAATAAAAGATATATAAAGGTTCAACCATCCCCATTTACAAACTAAAATTAGAATGTGGTATGCTTCTCTCTTCTTATTTTTTGGGTATAAAGAGCAATGAACGAAAGGGATCAAGAGTTGGTGAAGTTCATACATTCTTCTTTCCATAGCTCTTTTTCATTTTGCATATATTTTTGTAGATCCTTTCATTGTCGGGGACTTGGCCTTTTTGTTGTATTATCCATGAACCTCCTTGGGTGCTGATTTTTAAGAAGATTGTAATTTGTATTGTGTCTCAATTCTGATTAGTCAGAATTAGTTATATTGATTCTTTCCTGCAATTAGGTAGTCCAAATACTTTCTTTCCCGTGTTAACACTTGTACATTTGCTATTTAAACCCAGTGGCTTGAGTGAATAACCAAGCTGAGTTTCTCTCAGTTTTCTCTTCCTTATCTTAGTTTCTCACATGATATCAGAGCCTTCATGAGCAATTACTCGTTGCACATTTAGAAGCAACGTTAGGAAAAAGAATATTGTCACCATGCATTTTCCAGATGAATATGAAAGATGTCCCAGCATCCGATATATAACTTTGTTTTCGTGGGTATTGGGCAATAGCCAGCGCCACCACCAGCTCCAGCATCCTCCGTCGAGAAAATTCCGACCAACCGAGCCCTTATTGCAGAGCAGCCATGTGCTGCCAAATGCCATTAAGATTTATTGTCATCCAATGCTTGCGCCGCAGGTGCCCCTTCTCCGGTCATTTTTTAACAAGATTTTTTCTTTTGTCCAAGTCAATTCCCTTTTCCAAAACAACCCCTAAAAGTTCCAATCTGTTTTGACTCTAGAAAATTTTTCCAGTGAAGAACAGGACTCTCTGGCAGTGGAATTCTCTCAGCAAAAATCTCAAGGTTTCTCTAGTATATTGAGGGTTGTTTGGAAATAAAGATTTCACTGGCTGATTTTCAAGATCATCCTTTCTCAGGTAAAACTTTCTTTTTCCAATTCTGGGAAATTTGGCGACTACTACTTTTAAATGTGTGACAAATATAAGTTCCACTACTTTTAAATGTGTGACAAATATTGGAGAAGAATAATATTGAACTGTTGTCTACATTATTACATTGAGACCCTATTTATAGATACTATATTAGACTCCTTTTCCAATTAGGATACTATAATACAATCCTTT
>JAABOM020000103.1:4238596-4256578 GCA_011800125.2 Solanum clarkiae
GTCTCCTTATAAGGCTTAGGCAATCCTCCTCCCTTTGAGCTAGCTTTTGGGGTGTAAGTTAGGCGTAAGACCTACTTCAACAAACTCCTTTTCCGACTAGGATACTATAATACAATCCTTTTCCAAGTAGGATTCCATATACTTTTTTTTTATTTGCACTGGGTGTCCAAGTCTCTTTGAGCCCTGACTAATCCCGGGGGTGCACAGGCCCTCGGCAAGGAGTTTTCCGCAAGTGCAAAGTAGGATTCCATATATTATTAATATTCCTAATCCTATTCTAAGTAGGATTGTAGATATTATTCTTATTCCTATTCCTGTTCTAACACTCCCCCTCAAGCTAGTGCATACAAGTCCTAGCTTGTTACAAATGTAATTAATACGATGATCGATGAAGAGATTGGTAAGATATCTGCAAGTTGATCGCCCGACTTCACAAAATTGATAATCAACCACAATGTGTTTAGTCTTCTCATGAAATACTAAATTTGATGCATACTGTTGATAAACACAGATTGATAAATTGCTGAAGTACAGTTTTGAACTTTCCAAGCCAAGGTTGAGAAGACTGTTTTAGATCATAAAGGAACCTACAAATTGATATACAAGTCTACCCGACTCCCCTTGAGCAACAAAACCAGATGATTGCTATATATAGATCTCTTCCTTGAGACCATCATAAAAAAGACATTCTTAATGTCCAATTGATAAAAAAGTCATGCATTGGATTATCAGATATGATGGCTGAAAGTGGTCACAATTCGAGAAATAAAATTATATGAGTGGGGTCGAAATGATGGCACGACCCTACTGGAAAATAGATATAATATAGGTAGGATTATATTGACGGCATGACCCTACTACAAAAGAAAAATTGTATGGATAGGGTTCGGAATGATGGTACGACCCTACACAAACTAGATTTGATGAGTAACTGAAAAAAACGAATGGAACTACGCAAATCAAATTTGAGTCACCAAAAAGACACAATCCTATGCGACTCAGATATGAGAAAGTAGTTCAAAAAATTCACGGTACTACACAAATTGAATATGAGAAGTAGTCCTGAGAGATGCACGGTGCTACACAAATCGATTATGAGAAAGTAGTCACCGGAAAGATGACACGGTGCTAAAACACTGGCAGATGTGGGGTTGACACAAAACAACCCTAGAAAGTCACCGAAAATTGACGTAAAGTGACCTAATCATTTCTTTTACTAACATAATCATTGGCCAGACAGGCGGCATATATGGGTCCCCGTCGGCAGCGAAAGCTCTTTGATTTTCTACCAAGACCCTAGAACCTCTCACACCATGTGAGAAATATTGGAGAAGAATATTATTGAATTGTTTTCTACATTATTACATTGAAACCCTATTTATAGATACTATATTAGACTCCTTTTCCAACTAGGATACTATAATACAATCCTTTTCCAATTCCTAATCCTATTTTAAGTAGGATTGTAGATATTATTCTTATTCCTATTCCTATTCTAACATGAAGTTGTGGCCACATGTATTTACCCATGAGGAAGTGTACTTCACTTTTTGTAGAGCAAAAAGTAAACAAAACAGAAATGGAAAGTGAAAGTAACGATAAAGTATGTACCAGAGAGTGCTGCATGATTCGGTCCATAGCATGCCTCATTCCCTATGGACCATATTATAATGCAGGCATGATTTTTGTCCCTTTCAACCATGCCGACTACACGATCCAGCATGGAAGCAGCCCAACAAGATTCCTGTGTAGGATGCTTATAATTTGGATAATCAAAAAAACCATGTGTCTCGATATTGGCTTCATCGATCATGTACATGCCAAACAGATCACACAACTCATACCAGCGCTGATGCTGAGGATAATGGCTGTTCCTGACAGCATTAATATTGTTTTGTTTCATCAAAACCAAATCCTACAAGAAGCAGGAGGATAGATAATTTGTTTTGAACAGAAAACAAGAAGATTTTACAATGGAAGTGTATAAGCATGCCTGCAATTTTACAGCGAAGAGAAATTCATCACATGTTTAAACAAAAAGAAAAGAAAAAAGGATTCAACAAACCTTGACCATGCAGGACTCCAAGTTTGTCTTTCCAAGACGTGGATGGTGCTCATGCCTGTTCACCCCTCTAATTACTACTGGACGCCCATTTACTAGCAGCTGTTTTGGGGCTTTTGATATCTTTCTCATACCAACTTGGCATGATTCACAGTCAATCAATTTCCCTGATGCATCTTTAAGGGTGATAACAAGAGTGTAGAGATTTGGCTGTTAACAGAAGAAAGAGATGGATAAGGAATTTCTTAAAAGTTGCAGATAGAGCATTAAAGTAAAATTACATCTATTTAAGGTCAGAGAAACCATCAGTCGACTTCCGCAATTACAGGGAAAATCCCATCCTTCCTAAGCAACGCTACAAAGCTGGCTTGCCAATAGAATGTTAATCTTTCAAACGTGAGTTTGGTAAAATCATGGAGCTGGGGATGTAGTATCACGGTGTACTTAAAATCCATTTTGTAGAAAGGACCTACGAGAGTCGGAGTGAAGTTTATGCACGGGAATCAAAAGTCCTCCATCTTTTGACTAGTTATAACTGGAAAGAATGTCATGCAAATCTTAGCTAAAGCTTTGAAATTCAATACATGGAAGGGTCATTCAAAATGTAGAAGTCGAATTTCATGATTAAAAAAGAAAAAGATTTCCCAATCTGATGTAACAGAAAGATCCTGCCACTCTAAGCTTCCCTTCAAGGGAGTGCAGAAGCAAAGCAGATTACCAGATTAAAATGATGATTAATATTGTACTGGTGCTACTAAAATGTAGTGGAACATAGTATCAGATCTAAACCCAAACCCATCAAATGAGTTTTGAGTGTGGCATCTAATCAGAGATATGCAGTAATTGAGTTTACACCAAAAAAATAGAAGCAAAAACAATGCCCTTTATGAAATAATAGAACAAGGAAAACAACAGTTTAAAACATTTTCATGGTTAAGATATCCCAAAATTTTGTGACCATTTGATTTGCTTCTCTACCTTTGAGGTAAGGGTAAGGTCTGGGTACACTATACCTCTCCAGAACCCACTTTGTGGGACTACACTGGGCATGTTATTGTTGTAGAGCTAAGAAAAATCACTTACTTGCTCTGCAGACCAAAGTTTAGGTGCTTGCACCTTCCCCAAAAGCATGTAGCCTTTAAATCCCAGACGAGGATCAGAGGACAGAACTAACTCCAGATGAGCAATGTTAGCAGAAAGCAAATCAATATAGTCAGAGCGGCTAAGCCAATATCCATTGTCATAGAGTGAAGCCTCAATAGTGAAGTCAGCAATATTATAATTCTCAAGTGAGTTATCAATTTTCACTTCCACCTGCATTATAGAAAGAATAAGGTAAAATCAGCAATTATGTAATGAGCTTTTAAAATCTCTCATGTTCATAAAAATAACATGCTAAGAAATTTTAAGCCATCCCAATTGACCGACTGCCTAAAGTGAAAAAATTTCTCCCTGTATAGTTGAAACAAAATGACAAAACAATAAAGAGGGGAACTGTTCTGTGGAAATTGGTTGTCTGCTGTCTGATGCAACATGGACATAAGGACATAGCAAAGGTTATATTTATAATAACTTCCTATATGGACCAACTAATATTCTTCTTTGAAGTCAAAAGCAAAGTCTAAATGCCCATAAAAAATAAACCAAAGAGGATTGGACCAACCAAAGTTAGTCAAACATAAAGAGCAAATAAAGATTGACAAGATATATCAGCAGACAAAAACAACACTAAAAGAAACACCGGAAAGGCCACAGGGCTTTGGTCTAGTGGTAGAAGTGCAGCCTGTGAAATGTGAATTAGGTGCATGCCATAGAATCAAACGTTATCGCAGACAAAATCCTAGTATTTATTAGCAAAGGTCTATTATCAGGCTTCACATTTATCAGCAAAAGTCTAGAACTCTAGCCATTCTCACTCAGCCACCTGTTCTCTGCCTTCTCCACATCTAATAGGGTGACGATGGCTTTTAAATTCCAGAAAACTGTTCCATAATTGGGTGGCACAACTGTATACATTTTGTATGACACACTGCACAAGTAGGATAGTGAAAGAAAAGAGAATTTATGAAAGCCATTCATGCTTTATGATTACCTCAATGTCTGCATAAGAAAAATCTTCGGCTATGTTTGTTCTGAAGAAATAGTCAGCAATAAATGTCTGCATCAGAAAAATTGAGTAATTAGTCAGCAATGACCTAGCCAAAACAGAGAAATGCCAATAGTAAAAGACAGAACAATAAGAGCAACATGTCAGTCACAACGATATAAGGAATGACAAGAAGATGTGTTTTTCTCAACCAAAACACAGCAACAAGTAATAACAAATCAGACTTCCCAAGAATCCTACAGAGTATAGACTTGCCAAAAGTGTAACCAAAAAGAGTAAGAACCGCCATATCTCATACAGAGATAAATAAAGTTTATAAGACTATGATTGGTTCGCAAGAAAAATTATGACAATAAACCTGGAACTCAGAGTGCAATGAAAAAGAATTGCATCATCGCAACAGATAAGAGATAGAAAAACCTTCCGACTTGATTCAAGGGGGAAAAAGTTAATCTTGACACTTCAACAAATGCAACATGCTAAAGCCATTAAGCATCTCATTATTAGAATCCTACTCGCTTTGTCCCAAATTCAATTTTGATTTTTATCTGGACGGTCACATGATGAAATCTGTTTTCTGTAAAGGAAGAGTCTCAACACGTTTATAACTTGAAGAAATTAGTGGGGTAAACTCTTACCATAGATAATGTAAATTTCCCATAACTTTTGCTTTCTAAACCAAAAAGTAAGCAGTAGTCATCGCATATTCACCTATCTAAAAGGAGAAGTTCACACCTTAGGCTTTGCCAGAAGAAGCACATCGCGGTGTATCCCTGATAACCACCAATGATCCTGATCTTCAAGATAGGAACCATCACTCCATCTCATCACTTGAACAGCCAGACAATTTCCTACTTCTGAACCAGGTGGATGGCAAAACTCTGTGATCTCAAATTCGGCAGGGAGTCTGCTATCCTGACTGAACCATTCAATAAAAATTAGATCAATCATCCATTACAGAGATCCATGTAACTGAGAGTTTCATCTGTACTTAGCTTCAAGCCTCTCAGTACAGAATGAGAAAACATCGTAACTGCTCTACCATGTTTGAAATAAAACAAAAACAAGTAAAAATTGCCATATGCTGAGAAACGAAGGAGTGAGATGTATAAAAGTATTGAAAGCATAATGAAGAATCCCAGAAACAATCCATGTAATTGGAATATGTTAGGAGTCCAAATCCGAGAGAGTGAATTATCAAGAAGAATACAAATACGAGGTGAAGAACTTCTGATATTTTTTTAACAACTTGCAGCAGCTTAGTGCATAATTGCAGAAGGTGCCATTTAATGATATTGAGATAAAATTAGTGACAGACCTAACTGGAAATAAGGTGACAAGATATAATGCCGCAACCTCAGGTTTGGAGACATTTATAGCTTTGATCCCTTTTTTATAGCTAATTTGAAAAATGATCTAATCCAATTTTCTGTGCTACACAAGCTAAATAAAATTCTGATACACAATGTCAACTTCCAACCACATGTTGGATTATCCTGTTTAATCCTTGCTAGAATCCTAGGAAATATTCTACTGAACTCATTGTGAGAACTACTTATCATGTATGTTATTTATAGACGTAACTCGTAGATTTAGGTGTTTAATACACAAGGAACAGCCAACAATGAAAATAGAGGAAAAATAAACTAGAAGTATCTTTAATTGATTGTAACAAGATACAAAACTCTCCCCAAAAAGGAGTTTACGGCACTAGAAACAAGATAAGTATAGCCAATGTGATAGAAGGAAAGCTATTAAATAAGGAAAATTTACATAAATGATGGTATTTCCTAATTATTGTAAAAAGAATATTATCTACTACAAAGCTAAACTCACTGAATATGTCTAGAAAATTCTAACATATAACTGTGCTTGAGCTTGTAAACTGAAACTGGAATGTCAGGTATAACTGGGAAAAGTTATTGTTGAAGATTCATCCACAGCAGGTTAAATGAAGTGAATCTATAATATCATTTAAATCGGCAGCTAAAGAATAACCAGGAAAGTTGCCTGAACATGACAGGAAATTCAATATTTGGAGAAACAACTTAATTCCCGAACTTCACTACCACATTGGAGCAGTGCCAAAAATTCAATGTTCATCAGAGAGACGTAATAAACCGCTAATGAGTGAAAATTCAATTCAGAAGAGAGACTCAATGCCGGAATGTTATTTTGTCAAGAAGAAGAGAAGAAGAGAAGAAGTTAGGAGAGTGTTTCGCTTGAGAAAGAGCCGGAAGAGTAGTCCATATAGTTGTCTGAAGAGATGACCTGGCCATTTTTTGAAAAGAGCCAAGAAAAGAGCAATTATGACAATGGAAGTCCCCCCAGGTAGCATAGATTGAAGCTATTTAGATACAGGAAAACAATGGAAAGGGAAACCTTGTTTTGATTTGGATGTAAACAATTCACAAGAGGGTTCCTAATTGGAGTTTAGGCTACTGTAAATAAAGAAGTTTGGACTATATGAGACAACAGTTATTCTTAAATAAGGAAAATTTCCTAAATATCTAGATTCCTAATTGTGAGAAATATTGGAGAAAATATAATTGAATTGTCTTCTACATTATTACATTGAAACCCTATTTATAGATATTATATTAGACTCCTTTTCCAACTAGGATACTATAATACAATCCTTTTCCAAGTAGGATTCTATATAATATTGTTATTCCTATTCTAAGTGGGATTGTATTTACCTATTTCTATTCTAACACCCCCGCTCAAGCTAGTACATAACGTCATATGTACCTAGCTTGTTACAAATGTAATTAATACAAGGATCGATGAAGAGTTTGGTGAGATATCTGCAAGTTGATCACTCGACTTCACAAAATCGACAATTAATCTCAGTGTGCTTAGTCTTCTCATGAATACTGGATTGGATGCACAATGTCGATAAAACACAATGCATTAAGTTCTTGAATTATAGTGTTGAACTTCAAAACCAAGCTCAGAAGACTGATTCATATCACAAAGTGACTTACACAAACGACATACAAGGCTACCAAACTCCCCATGAGCAACAAAATCAGATGGTTGCTCTGTATCAATTTCTTGCTCGAGATGATCACGGAGAAAAGCATTCTTAATGCTCAACTGATCAAAAGGTCAATGGAGAATGACAATATGAATCATCTCAAAATTGCTCCAAGAAAGTCACTTTAAAACTAGTCGGAACTTGCTCATGCACCGAATTATTAAATTCGATGGCTGAAAGTGGTCATAAATTGAGAAATATGGATAGGGTCAGAATGATGACATGACCCTACTAAAAAAGAGAACTATATGGGTAGAGTCAGAATGACGACACAACTCTACTAAAATGCAAAATTATATGGGCCAGAATGACGGCATAACCCTACGCAAATTAGATTTGATGAGACACTGAAAAGACGCATGGAACTACGCAAATCAAATCTAAGTCACCAAAAGACACACAGTGCTTTGCAACTTAGATATGAGAAAGTAGTTCAAAAAATTAACGGTACTACACAAATTGAATATGAGTAGTCTGGAGAGATGTACGATTCTACACAAATCGAATAAGAGAAAGTAGTCATCGGAAAGATGGCACGGTGCTACACATGCTAAATATGAAAAAGCAGCCGCCGAAAAGATAACACGGTGCTACACAAATTAGATATAAAAAAGTAGTCACCAAAATGATGGCACGGTGCTAGACAAACACTGAGAGATGTGAGGTTGACACTAAACAACCCGAGAAAGTGACCAAAAATTGATGCATACTGACCTATTTAACTGAGTTTTCTTCCCTTGAATATGAAAATCATACATATATCATTGACCCTACTTTTGTTAACGTAACCATTGGCCAAACGGGTAGCATATATGGGTCATAGCCGCCCGCCGACAGCGGAAGCTCTTTGATTTTCTATCAGGACTGTAGAAGCTCTGATACCATGTGAGAAATATTGGAGAAAAATATTATTGAATAGTTGTCTACATTATTACATTGAGACCCTATTTATAGATATTATATTAGACTCCTTTTCCAACTAGGATACTATAATACAATCCTTTTCCAAGTAGAATTCTATATAATATTGTTATTCCTATTCCTATTCTAAGTAGGATTGTATTTACCTATTCCTATTCTAACACTAATAATGAAAAAATTTAGAAGAATGTTAAAAAATTCTTAACCTAAACCTATAGAAGAATTCAAAAACATTTTAACAAAATACTGCACTAATTCTCTTGCTTTCACCAACCAGCATTTAATAGCTGCATAATTTGGGTTTGACAGCTCAACCAACTTAGAAGCCTCTTGCTTACTCTAGAGAATTGCGAATTTCACCAGTTAAAATGAAACAGGACATGCTAAGTAATGCACCTCCGCAACCAAAAAATACTTCTTTACATATTAGAACTGAAAATAAATCAAAACGCTTTTAGAAATTGACATGTTAGGACTTTTATGGTTCTTTTACATCATATTAGCAATTTCCTATGATTCATGATCTAGGAGAATATCTGTGTGCAACTTCCAGTTTCTTCTGCATGTGGAGTTCTAAGAGGGAAAGGAGCTTAAAAAAGGACTGCTAAAGAAGAAGACCAATTTTAGGCATAGTAAAGTCAAGAGTGGCTACCTTCCAGATTATTAATGGGATGCAGTGATAGAAAGTGAAACACCATATTGGAGTAGGCAAAACTCCACAAAGTACTCAGCAACCATGATGTGGCACTGTGTGATAGGATGACAGAAACTACAAGTCACTGCCATGTAGACGTAACACAACAAATAACAGTGAGGGGCCCATTAGAAGATAAAACACTAGAAGATGAGTCTGAATAGATCTGAAGATGCTAGAAAGCAGAGTTACACGTTACATGAAGAATAAAAATGTCCGAGTTAGCAAGGCCAATGATAATGTTCGTGAAAAGTTGGTACTTACTACAAACTTACCACTACTAGTAGCATGTTGATCACTTGACTTCAAAAATTTCCTAACAATATAACCTGAGATTAACTTTTCTCTGTCATTCAATTTCAATGTGCTTGGTCTTCTCATGAAATACTAGATTTAATGCAATATGAATGGCCACTTGATTATTATACACAAGTTCTATCAGACTGATTTCTTCAAATTTTAATTCTTCGAGCAACTATAATCCAAACTAAGCTCACAAGCTTCTCTTGTAGCTCTTTTCTTCGAGCAACTATTTAATCCAAACTAAGCTCACAACATTTGTACATCCAATGATCCGCACATGACCTCGATCTTCGAAAAATAGTCCTTTACATAGAGCTGACTTTAAATATCATACAATGCGGACAATTGCATCCCAATGACTATCAAGGGAGAATTCAACTTACCAACCATCCGCTTATATATATCATACAATGCGGACAATTGCATCCCAATGACTATCAAAGGGAGAATTCAACTTACCAACCATCCGCTTATCTACTGGGTCATTGAGTGGATCCCCCATTCTGATAGGAATTTAGCAATCAGATCCATAAGAGTGTAAATCCCATCAACCGGGTCTCCTCAAGAATGTATTAGGCATACTTTCATTGTGAAATAACAATATTTGATCTGGACTGAGCAACCACAATACTTAGAAAATGTTTCAATCTTCCGAGGTCTAGTCTGGAAAAGAGGAGAGAGATGTTGCTTTAAACAGTGATATCATCCTGATCATGGACGATATAGTCAACAAACACCACCAAATAAATACCAGATCTAGAACAAAATATCAATGGAACATAGAGTGGTCGGTTTCACTACAAGTAATGTCAATCTCCTGAATTGATATGCTGAACTTCCTAAATCAGGCTTGAGGAGACTGTTTCATACCATTGAGTGACCTGTCCAATTGCCATACAAGGTTACTAGACTCCTGCCGAACAACAAAACGAGATAGTTGCTCCATATAGCGGGCAGATACGGGGGATGCTTAGAGGGTCAACCCACAAACAACAAGTACCTCATTTGAGAGTCGTTAGAATCTAATGCACATGCTCACACATGCAGTGCACTAATTGAGATTATCTTCTCGACATGTGATAGAGTGTAGGGTCACTAATAGGGTTGTGGTTGGTTGGGCTTTAGTTGCAGTGTTGTGCCAATGCTCTGAGGTTTTTGTAATGTCAAGACTCTAATGTTATTGCAGAGTTCATTTGAGTTCAGATACGGTCTATGTTTAGAGCTCAATAATTCACCAGAAAAGTACAACAACAAGCACAGAAGACCCTAAATATTGAAGGATAAATACTCGCTACATTAAGACAAGGTTAAGATTTTTTATCTTAAAAGTGTATGTCATTTGTAATCCCTTCATAAGGCGCTCCATAGAAAAGGGCTACAAGAGAAACTTATGAGGTCATATAATTTGAGAAACAACTACTACTACAACTTAATCCAAAGCAAGTTAAGATTTTTTATCTTAAAAGTGTATGTCATTTGTAATCCCTTCATAAGGCGCTCCATAGAAAAGGGCTACAAGAGAAACTTATGAGGTCATATAATTTGAGAAACAACTACTACTACAACTTAATCCAAAGCAAGTTTGGTCGACTATATGAATCCTCCTTGACCATGCTTCTCCATTTAAACTCAATTCATGTCATTACCATACAACATAAAATTAAGTTTGGAAGAAATAAGCATTGTCCCGAGAATAAGGACCTCACTAGAGTGAGTGCAACCTCAATTTGAGGAACGTGTAGTTTTGGTTCTCTCACGAGATTCCTCCGTAATAAGGAAAAGGATGAACTTGTGCATAATTTTGATAACAAAAATTACAAACCAAAAAAGGTACACAAAAAGGGTACATGACTCAACTCAATGTAACAACACAGATGATAATAATGTTCAAAAGCAAAACCACTAAGACAATAAGATAACCTAAAATGGGTATTTTAAAAAGTATTCAATTAGAAAAGAGAAAAAGAACAAAAAGATATCAAAATGCAACACAAACCTATATCCAATAGGAACTCCATTCACCCAAGCGTAGAAGGCTGAATCAACCGCTTCAAAATGTAAAAATATCCTGCGGCCTGTCAAAAAGTAGTTGAAGATCACATAACATTGTTAACAGCCAAATGAAGATAATGTACATGCAACACAATTTACATTAAAAAGGGTGATGAAAATGCAAATGTACATGTATGTTTGTCATGAGGAATGTAATGAGGACAAAGGTATAATGACCAAACCAAGGACTAATCAACAATTAATGAAATACCATAAAAAGGTGACCAGACAGTTTGTCTCCAATTACCTCACCTCGGGCAACTTTAATCCTTTGGGGCTTAGGTTTATTCATTAATATTAACACAAAATTGGAAAATAACCCAATATCATGTCCGGCAAGTAGGGCATGTGATTGAAGAGGGAATGTTCATTCTCAATTTGGTTTATTCTCGTCTTGTTATTTCATTGCCAATGAGTAAAAACAATACCATGTAAGGATAACATGCTAACTCGGCGTTGACAGTATTAGTTTCAAACCTCCTCCCACTGTCAACTTCACCTTTTTCCTGTAGCCCCACCCATAGACCTCCTACACAAAATCCAAGTACCCTATCCCTGCATCTAACTATCCATCTGTTTATTTCTTCAAAAAGATTTGGAAAGGGGGATTTCACAATTAGATCATGCTGCAAGTTTCTATTAGTAGAAAATGAAGCTAATTTGTGACCATGTAAGCAATTATGGAAGAAAAGGCTCCATAAGGTAGCTTGTTTTTCTTGGTTAGAGGCTAAGCAAGCATGTCTAATGATTCTCATTCCAAAAAAGAAGACTGAACGTCGTCCAGTTCCCTGTGTGAAAAAAAAGAAATTCAGGAAGTATTAGTCATACATTATTTTTGTTACATCTTCGAATTTGAGAGAGGGCTTGTTATGAATGGGCCAAGACCAGTTATAGCAAAGCAGTCCAATACCATATTATGGGGTTATGTGTGGGATCCAGGTTAATAAATAGCACATTTCAGGAAAAATAGGTTTATGCAAAATGGTTGAGTAAAGAATCTGATTCCTCATCTCCATTCTACGTTCTCAGCTTCTCATGCCCATTCTTATTTCTATCTATAGTTATTTGTATTTTCAATATTTCCATTATAATTGAGTAGTTTTGGCATTTCAATTACAGTTGTAAAGAATTCGGGTTTGTTACAGGGCTTTCCTCTCATCTCTCAAATTATAGGCATTGAAGCGATCAAGAGAAAGTAAGAAGACCCCCTCTCAACAATAAGGAGAGGCAGTGGTTCGAATCCACATCGTGAGCTTTAGTGCACAAGTGGTCAAGTTAATGAAGTCATTCTGGATCCCTGACTCGTCTCATTCTGAACCTTTAGCCAATTTGACATTGGGTCAAATTTGGGCATCATCCCTTTTATTTTGCATTATATTGCTTTAGCAGCTTTTTGTTTTTTTAACATCCCAGGATTCTGTTGGGTAATGCCTAAATCTGCACCGGACTTACTCAAATGCTGGAATAAAAGATCACTCAACCAGGGTTTGCACAAATATGGAGTACCATCCCCACTGTATCTGGTGGATAGTTTGGAAAGACAGAAATTTGAAATGTTTTGAAGACAAATCCAATTCAGTTCAGAAGATAAAGCTTAACAGTATAGTTTTGCTTTCTTTTCAGTGTAAACAGGATATTGCAAATAAGACAGAATCTAGTTCAGAATTTGTAGATTCCTCCAAGGATAGATAGGGAGGTTTCTTCTTTTTTGGGCCATTCCTCTACATCATAAATATCATAGTTTTGTTTAATTCTTCAATAAAATCATATCTTTTTAAAAATGTATAGGAGATAAATTTGCCATAGTCTGATACTGAAGCAACAAATAAGTTACTCTTTCAGATATATTATTTATTGTATAAAATAGGTGAATCGATAAGAGAGATGAGTATGGAACAGGAACCAAGCAGTAAATTTTGGGGAAACACAAAATAGAAAAACAAAAAACCTCACCTGTCCACTCTTCAGGAAGGAAGAAAAGAGTTCTGTAGCAGCCAGTAGGATTATCATCTGGAACTTTAGGTGGATTGAAAGCAAATGGATATATAGTATTTGTGTAAATAGGCCGGTCATATCCATGCATCTGCCAATTCGAAGGAACTGTAATGATTAGAAGAAACACCAAAGTCAGAAAGAGAAACTGATTAAAATAAGTCAAAAAGAAAAAATAACCTGCTTCAGACAGATGAGTTTACCAGTAGGTAGTTCAACCATAAACATGAATGTATATCATAAATGACCAAGACAGAAATTTAAATAAAATTATGAGGAAAGTGCTTTGACAGTTTGACGTGTTCGCAAATATTAGTTTTTGAATGTATTAAAATCATTTAGGCATGCATATACAAATATTGTAATTGCAGAAAAGTGAAAATAAAAAATAAAACCTATGCATTGACGGTGGGAAGTAATAACTTTAGTTAAGGCTAGGGGTTGGAAGAACAAATTCTTATATTAGTTTACAGAGGGAAGAGGGGAGACTTCATAAGTTCGACTGTAATACAATCTTGATTTGTGGAAATGTTAAAGATGTAGGTATTGATAAGTTGGGTAAATCATCATACACGGATGCAAGAATGAATAACAATGACCATAAGATGAGTCCAAATAAATTTAAAATGTAGAATGGATGAGAATGGAAATGTTTCAGTAGATGAGAATTACAACAGATCTTTACTTTCAAGCAGTTCAATAAGGAAATAAAGCTAAAACAAGTTCTTGTCGGCTATACTGTGAAGAATGGACCTTGAGTCTAACTCAACCCAAAAACAACGAGTGCTTTTGGGTGAGTATTACACAAGGCCATATAAGGCGATAAACAACTCATCTCTACCAAAGTGGGGGCACTTAACACCACTACCACATCCAAACTTGCCAATTGGAGCTTGGGCAACATAACATGGGGGTCCAAAACTGGGGCACAGCATAACAGAGATGGCCTGGCTTTAATACCATGTAAAAAAAATGGAGTTTGGCCCCTGGAAACAGATTTGGAGGAACAAGGTGCCAAGCAAGATAAAGTGTTTCTCTTGGTTGGTTCCCAGAAGAGCATGCTCCACACATGAGAGATTGAAAAGGAGGGGTTTCCATATTGCCTCTTGGTGCGCTCTCTGTAATGATGCAGAGGAAACCAACAACCATCTGTTCCTCCATCGCAGAGTGACAACACAATTGTGGAACCTTTTTCTGGGACTGACTCATACAGAATGGATTATGCCTGAGCATACAGCAGATCTGCCTAGTTGCTGGACCAGTAGAAAGGGGAGAAAATGTAAGAAAAAATGGGGGAGTATAATACCATCATTCATTTGGTGGTCTATTTGGAAAGAAAGAAATAGCAGATGCTTTCGAAACCAGGCTAATTCAATTGAGAAAGTCAAATGGAACTGCTTGACTACTTTTTCTTTTTGGTGTAAAGAAGGGGGGATAGAAGAAGCTGCACAAATTTTAGATTTTATAGGCTCTATGTGATCTATTAGCTTTTTTGTGTTGTTCTGTTTTTCTCTTGTTGGAACCATTTTCTGGAGGTCTCCGGCATATCCTTAATACTGAGGAATACAACATTACCTTCTGAAAAAATATGGAGTTTGGCCTAACTCAAACCTAAAGGTTAGATCATGAGGTGAGGATTAAACAAGAACATAGAGGAAGACAAACCAACCACTGACGTCAAACACCTAACATAGATGAATCCTTACTGACCATATATATCCATTTAAATTCATCTGAAGCAATGCCAGACAAAATAAAATGTATCAGAGAAATAGTAATGCATGAAGTCCTAATAAAGGAAGACATAGAGGTCCATCCGCAAGCAATACAGGTACTAACAGTAATGGAGAAATAAGTGCTCAAAAAATTCAAGCATTCAAAAGAGAAGATCAGTGGAGGATACCTTGTTATTTAAAAGTTACTAGAGCTATATCATACCTGGTATTGTTTCCCATGAATTATCTTGAAATGAGCTATCATAAAAATTCAATGGAACGTTGGTAGGGCCAGGAGCCAACCAGAATTTCCACATGCCAGATAACGATTTAACAAAAGGTAAATCCTTAACCCAGTAAGCAGCACAATCAAGAGCTTTAGAAACAGCATCATCATCCCAAATTGCCGATTTTGAAATCAATTGATCCACTTTGTTGCGCCCATTCCAGTATCTAAGAGATCCTAAATACGAAGTAGGAGCATCAGAAACAAACAATTCAATGACCACCCAAGGGTGACAATCAAGTCTATCCAGTCAAAAGGTGACACAAAACTTATGGTGTTCAAATTTCTTCAACTACCAACGACCAACATCAACATCAGGCTTTATCTAATATCCTAATAATGATCCCAGGATTGCCTTAGGGTCCTCCTTGATAATAAAAAAGGAGAGGGAGTTGTAAGCACTATGACAGTGCACAATCTGCTTGAATCATACTATCAAGAGCGGATTATTTCTACAAAGACAATGAAGATGGAGAAAAATAAGACTTGGCAAAGTGCAAGGACTCTGGAAGCACTAGAGACTCTGATAGCTTAAATGTGTGAAAATCTAACTGTCTTGACGCATACCTCTATCCATTTGAAACAAGGTAGCATGAGAAACTAATAAATCATCGAACAAAGATTTTTTATTCTTGTTGAAGCAAGAAAACTCGCTATTCAACCTAATTACCTTCTATCAAGAGGATCATAAGTGACCGTATAAGCTTTCAATACAGCTTCAGGCAATCAAAATTCAAAAGTGACCAAGGGCGAAAACTCACCCGTGTAAGCCAAACTATTGTTGATAAGCATAAGAGGAGAACTCTAACAAGAACAATCTCTTAGCATGTCATTATATAGATGCAATTGAGCATTACCTTCAACTGATTCATGACAATGAAGTGGGACATGAGAGTCTCTTTTCCTCCACTTGAAAAAATAAGGATCTTCCCATGCCTTGTAACCATTACTTGATGGAAGAACCATTTGACTGGTTAAAGAAGACATCGCTTTTTATTTAAAGTTGCACCTCTGCAAATACAGAATAATGTCTTTAGCCTGGTGATCACAAATAAAACAAATGCGCAAGAAATCTCAGGACTGAAGCCAGCGGAGAAATGAAAACCACGAGGTCTCAAGTTCAAATCACAGCAAACTCAAAAACATTGTCATATTTGCCTAAGGCCTTACGGATAGAGTTATTTGGTACATATGATAGTGGAGATTGTAGGTGCCCAGTGAAATAGTCAAGTTGCACCACAAGTTGGTCTAGACACCATCATTATAAAAAATATCAAAGGCCAACCACAACAATTTGTCAGACCCAATTAAGTCCCTTCTTCTTTTCCAGTTTTCTTATGTTTCGTTGGTCAAAATCCTTGAATAATATTTTCCACAGGAAAACAAGTTCTTTAAAAATAAGAAAAATGACTTCACTTGTGGAAGTACAAAAAACAAATTGTAACACTCCACATTAATTATCTCCTCCTCACTCTCCAACGTGACCCTTCTCCACTCTCCATTCCTATCACCCCACACCCCTACCCGTCCACCCAAGCTCTCATACTTTTTAATAACCAAAAAATCTATAATTGGCCCGCCCTATAAACCAAGCACAACCTTCTAAACTCAATAGATAATGAGCCCGCCCCTCTATCCCTCTCCACTTAAATACAAGGTTTCGCGTTGCATGGTGCCAACCACTCTAGATTATACACAAATGCTTTTGACATGACATCTTTCTGCGAAAAAAGTCATCAAAAATGCTATCTTTCGTACCAAAAACACACCCACAGTCCATCTTTGATTCAATTTTAAATAATCCAAAGATATATATAAATTGCAGCAGTGAATTAGATAATTGCTTGGTGTGTCAGTGATGAAACTTGTTATAGATCATCTAAATTGTTTACAAATTAAGAAGAATCAAAGAACAGTTTGAATGAATTTAAAGTAGTAAATCAAAAATATCTTACCTAAAATTGAGATTTGGCAAAAACTCAGACGTTTATCGATCGGATAGAGTGGGTCTGCTTCAGTGAATATGCAACCCTCTTGAGTTTTATCTCAAATTTATTCCGTCAAAATACATTTTAAACTATCTTTAGAAAAACAATTAACATAATTTTATCTTAAATTAAATTGTTACAAATTCATGCATTTATGGAATGTTATGTGGATATTTATAATTAAAATGTATCAATTTAATTAAAATGTATCTATTTAATGAAGTTTTACTAATGTATTGGCCAAGATTGTGAAGGATGATTTCTACCTCCTATAAAAAAATTATTCACCCTCTGTATACTTCTCTATATTGCATTTTATTTGTTTTTCTTTTTATTTTAATATTTTTATATTATATTACTAATAATTTACAACATAAATTATTTTTTAAATTAATGAATAATAATTTAGATGGTAAATTTACACTTTTAATATTTAGTATGAAAATAAGAAAAATAGATAATTTAAGAGGGTGGTTAAATAAGCTTACTTTGAGATGTTTTTAGTTTTTATGTTTGGCAAAGACATAAGTTGTCACGACCCGAAAATTGGCGTGATGGCACTTGCTCAACCCCATCAGAACAAGTCAGCCTTATCTCAAAAGGGATAATAAATATAACGTGCGGAAGCATTTTAACTAAAATAAATAATTAAAACTGAGGATTTGCATAAACTTAGATCCCACCCAAGACTGGTTGTCACGCGTACAAGCCACTAAAAATACATAAAATCAAGAAAATACAAGTTCAACTGTCCTTCTTCTCAAATAGAACAAGTACAGAAGAAATGGGAACAAGAGAGTTAGCCAGATGTCAACAGCTACC
>JAABOM020000103.1:4259081-4271939 GCA_011800125.2 Solanum clarkiae
AATCCAATTAAGGACTTCCGACTTCAACTAAATTTTTACCCGCAAAATTCACTTGATTCCATACTCACGCACCATAAATTAGTAAAATTTAAAATATACCTCAATAACAACAATTTTTCCGAATGAGCGATTGACCTCCATTTAGTTAATTACGGGGTCTAACATAATTACACCAAATTCCACCAAATCCAATTACCAGGATGTCGTTCCAAATAGGCTCTACATGAAAGTAAACTTAAGTGACTATGCCAGATTAAACAGACTTATGCATCATTATCTAGCTTGCCTCTAGTATCATACATAGGGGCATAGGACAATATAATGATCCGATCGGAGGTGTCAAAAAAAATTATTATATGCACTAAATTTTGTTCCCAATAATGCAAGTGCGGTCACGTCCGTTCGTTAAAAGAAAGATAAGATGATAACAATAATAATAATAGTAATAGTAATAATAATAATAATAATAATAATAATAATAATAATAATAATAATAATAATAATAATACTCACCTCGACTCCTCAACTCACGCTCAGCTCAGTATAATCAGTTTAGAACATTTCATATATTCAAACAATATATATATAGTGAAAGTAAACTCAAGTTTGTAAATCTCATGTTCAATCAAAGTTGCTTAGGAGTTTCTCTTAACAGACATACCTCCCACCACCATAAGTTAGGTGATGTACAATGAATCAGCATCGTTTCCACGCCCGTTCTATACATGCCACGGCATAGGATGATCAACTCTCTCTTGGATCCAGAGTAAATGTCCATTTGCAGGACAAGTCACTAGAATGATGTTGTATGACTATCCTACGCTGGCAACGTAGTTCTGGAGGTTAAAGTAAAAGTGTATTCACTCCCTGCTCGGTGCTCGATACTCCTCCAAGACTTAAACATGCTCAAATCATCATGTAACTCAATCTTCAATACTCCATCAATCAACGAATCCTCAACCTCGTAGAGTTATCTCAATTCGTCTGAAAGATTCATCAATTCATTCAATCACATACAAGTACTCAATGTAGTCAACTCAACAATCATGTAACTTATCATGCTCGACTCAATTCAAATGGTCATTTGGACTCGTTTAGCCTTACTCATCATGTTATGTAAACAAGTTTATAGCGTTACATGTTTTCATATTCAACGACTCAAGTATTCTCAATTCATCATATTAACCTCAACTCAACTTCATATAAACTCATTTCACATAGAACATGAATCTCAAGAAATAATATAATTTTAACTAGTAAAGTCCTCATATAATAGCAAGAGAATTAGTAGAACTTCCTCATCAATAACTTCTTTTAAATCTCTAACTCAAGTAAATAAAGTGACATGTAGGGTCTTTCGATTTAACTTTTATGCATCAAGATAAATTCATTACTTATCATAAATAATATTCTCATAATAAAGTACTTAAAAGTACGTGAAAATAAACTAATTTGTATAAAATATCTTATTATAAAAGATTTAGAAAATAGGAGCAACTTACAAGGATAAAATTGCCGAAGCTCTACACAATAAAACACCTCCCTTCAGCTAATAAAACTCTCATTATTTATGTGAACTTATTATTTTCTCTTGTTCTTTCTGGTTATTGCTCTATGTTGTTTCGTCTTTGTATATACTGAATGAGCAGAATTGTTCGCCTATTTATAGGCAACTAAGGTGCCTAACAATGCTCAAGATTATTAAAGACGTAGTGCGAAGAGCATTAAGGGAACAAGATAAAGTGGGTATTAAAAAATATATAAAAGGGACTATAATGAGAATTATTGGAGCATTAAGTCAGTGAGTGGAGGCAACAATGGAATCTTATAGAACAATTGCTCGTTGATGGTGCATGCATTAAATAAAGAATGATATTAAAATTCAGACACTAACAATCCCCTTTTTGAAAATTCTCCTTACATTATTCCAACTCAAGTAGGCAAAATTTCGAGACTGTTACAAGAAATTTTTTCTTTTTGAAGGAATTGCAAAATCTTTAACCGGTAAAAAAGCAGGTGGTAGGTCTTCTAAATCAATTAGACAACCGTCAACTCTTTTAAATATGGATGATCTTACACATGTTAATGATACTTGTTATGATGTCGATTCTAACACACAATTAAATCATGACTTTCTACAACAAAGATTTGGTTCTAATGAAGATTTACCAGAAGATGATTTTGAAATTAATGAATATAAAGATATTTTTGATGATGATGAAACGCAACCCACATATATAGCCACCACTCCCCCCTCCCGCTCTCGCTCCCCCCGTACATCCAGATGATTTAGTAGGTCTAAATCGCAACGTGTAAGAAAATTAGTTTTTTGGCAATTTATGACACAAAGTGAACATAAAACAAAGGATATTTGTAATAAATGTAAACATGTTTTAAACCATAAAACGTCGGGAAAGGCGAGGGGGACAGGTCATTTGAGAAATCATTTGACGACTTGTATTAAGTTAGAATTTTTAAATGCGGAAGCGTAAAAACATTATATTCCCCTCCCCGAACAATCAGTAGGAGTAGAAGGTTCTAATATGGTTCAGACAAAGTTAAACCCGACTAATGTTTCCGGTCTAAGTACACATCGCCCCTATAATAAATAACAAGATCTACACGAACTAGCAAAAATGACTGTTGTAAATGGTTTGCCTTTTAGTTTTGGAGAAAATGCTTGTTTTATTCATTATACTCAAGTAGTTTGTAACCCATTGTTTAATGATTTTTCATGAAATACAATAGAAAAGGTTGTTTTTGATTATCATGCACGACATTTACATTATCTTCGTTGTTTATTTGCTTACAATACTTGTAGAGTAACGATTACTTATGATATGGGCCATAGTGTAAATGGTAATGATTATTTTATAATTACTGCACATTGGATTGATGATAATTGGTTTTTGCAAAAACTAATTATAGGTTATAAATCTTGTGAAATGCAGAAATTCGGTTCTTATATTGCTCAAACTATTCGTGAAGTCTTACAATTTTATGACTTATCTAGTAAAGTAAATAGTGTAACTTTAGATAATGCTTCTAGTAATAAAAATATTGTTGATTATTTACAACCTATTCTTACTCCTCTTTCTGAAAATAGTTTTCATATAAGGTGGACTGCACATATATATAATTGTTAGAGATGATATTTCTTTATTTGATAATTGTTGTACTAAAGTTGAATCAGCATGTCATTTTATTTTTAAATGTCAGGATAAGGCTAGACGAAAAGAATTTGAAAATAGGTGTATTGAATATAATTTTTCTGTTAAAAAAATTCCTAAAATGGTAGTTACTAGGTGGAATTATTTATGAAATGCTTCAAGTAGCTTATGAGTATAGGAGACTCCTTCAAATGGTTTGTAATGCATATAATTCTGATCTGGATATTCAAATTGATGATAATGATCGGAAAAATATTAAAGAACTAGTTGATTTTTTTAAAAGTTTTTTACTTAGTTATTAAAAGAGCTTCAGATCTTTATTATCTTACTATTAGTTCCATTTTACTAAATATTTATGCTATTTCTTATAAATTTGCTAACTTTAAAGATAATTCAAAATTTGAACAACCTGTTAAAAAAATGATTGAATTCTATTTTTAAAAAAAATTCAATTCCTCAAATTTATTTAACTGTATGTTTATTTAATCCATTTTACAAAGAAGTTGGTGTATGTAGAATGGTATTGTAGACGATGGACAACATCCTGCACATAATATGTTATATGTTAGAAGTAGTGTAAGAGCAGAGGCTAAAACATTTTATAATTTATATGTTTCTAGTTTTCATGATGTACAATTTCAGCAACCCAACCACAGAGGTGTAGATAAGACGATGATATTGATGACCTGGTAGAATATAATCTTAGTCTTAGTACTAACGATCATAATTATTTTGATGAATATCTTAACTAGGCTAATAAAAGTATTAAAGATGCACAGGGGAAGCTGCAGCTTTTGGACTGGTGGAGGAATCGAGGAAAATCTTTTCCAAGACTTCAACGGATGGTCCGTGATATTCTAGCTTTTCAAGCATCGTCCGTGGCTTCGAAAGACGCTTTTAGCGCGATAAGATTCTAATTTGGGGACTTTCGATAATCACTAGTAGCAGACAACTTGGAAATATCAATTTTATTTAGAGACTGAATAAATGCGAAGCGGAGAAATTTAGGACGTCCAAATCTGCCGTCCCAATTTGTAGACATTGAAATTTTGTAGGACTCTACAAGATGAGTCCTATTTCAGTCAGGTTTTCTTGGAGGTTACTCAACCCTAAACCCTAATTCATGCCTATATAAAGGGTATTGAATTCCTTGAAAAGACATCTCAATTATACCATAGAGAGATCAAAATATATCATCCTACGTTCGAGAAATACGCCACTAACGACCCTCGAATCATGGAGAAATCTTATAAGAGAAGAATCAAGGGAGTAACAGATTTGTACTCACATTATTATCAATAAAATTTCTGTTTCTTCAATATTTTATTTGTGATTGTAATTTATCTTTCTATCACTTTTAAAATTTATTGCAGACAAACTAGCACGCCCAGTGGGACCAAATCTGCATTTCATCTCTTTTCTCATAAATCAAATCTGCAAATTTGAAGCCATCAAAGGTGAAAGAAAGAGTATTTCAAGTCTCATCTTGAAGTCTGACAAGCCTTGAAGCAGGGGGCATTTGTAGATATCGATATTTTGTAGGACTCAGCAAGATGAGTCCTATTTCAATTAGGGTTTCTTGGAGGCTACTCTACTTAAACCCTAATTCATGTCTATATAAAGGGTATTATATTCCCTTTAAAAGGCATCTCAAATATCCCATAGACATCAAAATATATCATCCTACATTCGAAAAATACGCCATTAATGGACCTCAAATCATAGAGAAATATCATGAGAGAAGAATCAAGGGAGTAACAGATTTGTACCCACATTGCTAATAAATAAAATTACGTTTCTTAATATTTTATTTTTGATTGCAATTTATTTTCTATCACTTTAAAATTTGTTGTAAACAAACTAACACGCCCAGTAGGACCAAATCTACCCTTCATCCCTTCTCTCATAAATCAAGATCTGCAAATCTGAAGCCAGCAACAGTGAAAAACGAGTATTTCAAATCCTGTCTTTGAGTTTCATCAAGTCTACACCCCGACAAGCCTTGAAGCAGGGGGCATTTGTAGACATTAAAATTTTGTACGACTCTCCAAGATGAGTCCCATTTCAGTCAGGCTTTCTTGGAGGCTACTCAACCTTAAACCCTAATTCATGCCTATATAAAGAGTATTAATTTGTTTGAAAAGACATCTCAAATATACCATAGAGAGATCAATATAGATCATCCTATGTTCGAGAAATACGACACTAACGGCCCTTGAATCATGGAGAAATCTTATAAGAGAAGAATAAAGGGATAATAGATTTGTACTCAAATTGTTATCAATAAAATTTCTATTTCTTCAATATTTTATTTATGATTGCAATTTATCTTTCTATCACTTTTAAAATTTGTTGCAAACAAACTTGTCCCTTCCTATAAAATGGATCGATGCAATAAACTTGTCCTCAAAGTTGTTGAGAAATTTTGTTGCTCAAAATCCACCACAAGGTACATTACTCGCTACAAAACGTACAGAAGGTTTTGATCCAAATGCTTACAAGTTACTTGCAAAGGCCGGGTATAACCTTGATGAGCCATCTAGGCTAGGGAAACTCCCAACAGAGGGCACAACCAGGCAAGCACGTGAAGGTTTAGGCTATAGCTAACAACCACTGGTGAACATCTTCATAAGAAGGGTGAGCAATAACTATATCACTATAGAAGGTGAGTGTGTTTCTTCTAATAAACAACCTTCTGTCTTTGATCGACTTGGAAAACCCACTGCAAGAACTTCTGTGTTCGAGAGGTTAGGCCCATTAAAGAAGAAGAATAACAAGCATCGGAGAAGTTACCTAAGAGTAACGATGCTTTCTTCACCTATGATCCAAAAGAATTTCGAAATCATAGTTCCTTCCAAGATGAAGTAACGAGTGGAACTACTTTCGAAAGCATAGTTCCTTCCAGGATGAAGCGATAAGTGGAACTCATAGTTTCATGTAAAAAGGTACTAAAAATGAAGGCTCACGTTATGGTTTACACCAAAGAGTACGAGGAAGATGAATAAAGTATAGGCTCTTCATGTCATATTACAACTCAGATTGAGAATGACGCCTCATGCCAGCTGATAATTAATGGAGAGTTGGGAGGTATTGTTTGGTGTAATCATATATCAATCAATGAAAATGACCCACAGGCAGAGGAGGATGCTGGAGAAGCTCCACTAGAATTTGAAGAAGGAGTGAAGACCACGATTGATCCCTTAAGGGAAGTTAACCTTGGCACAGATGAAGAACCGAGGCCAACTTACTTGAGTGCTCTCTTAGAAGCCGATGAAGAAATGGCTTATATTAACATACTCAAAGAATATAAGGTTGTCTTCGCTTGGAGCTATAAATAAATGCCTAGTTTGAATCCTAAGATAGTAGTCCATCAATTAGCAGTCAAGCACGACGCTCGTCCTGTCAAGTAGGCTCAAAGACATTCCAGGCCAGACTTGGTTCCATTGATCGAGAAAGAAGTTAACAAACTCATTAAGGTAGACTTCGTTTGAGAAGTTAAATACCCCACGTGTATTTCAAGCATTGTCCCCGTGAGGAAGAAGAATGGCTAAATTCGAGTTTGTGTCGACTTTAGAGATATCAACAATGCATGCCCTAAAGATGAATTCCCTCTGCCTATTCCAGAGTTAATGATTGATGCTACAACTAGTTATGAGACAATGTTATTCATGGATGGTTCGTCTTCCTATAACCAAATTCGCATGTTACCAAAAGATGAAGAACTTACGATGTTTCATACACCTAAAGGTATTTATTATTACAAGGTGATGTCCTTGGGTTTGAAGAATGCTAGTGCCACATATCAAAGAGCCATGTAAAATATATTTGATGATTTACTTCATAAAAATATTGAGTATTATATTGACGACATGGTGGTGAAGTCGAAGAGAAGGAACGACCATTTAAAAGACTTGAGAATGGTACTTGAGTTGCTTCGAAGATATTAACTGAGGATGAATCCATTAAAGTGTGCCTAGAATGGTATTTGAGTTGCTTCGAAGATATCAACTGAGGATGAATCCATTAAAGTGTGCCTTTAGGGTTGCTTATGGAAAGTTTCTTGGCTTCATTGTGCAGCATCGAGGAATTGAGATTGATCAAGCCAAAGTTGATGCAATTTTGAAGATGCCTGAACCTCGAAACATTTATGAGTTGAAAAGTCTCCAAGGGAAATTAGCCTATTTGAGGAGGTTCATCTCAAATCTAGCTGGAAGATGTCAACCATTCAGTTATCTCATGAAGAAAGGTGTCCCTTTCAAGTGGAATCATACACGTAGCAAAGCATCTTACATAAAAGTGATTCGAGTCACCAGTTGAGAATCACCCAAAACTTGCAACTGCAATTGCTTCATGTCAACGGTCATTTCGAGCCCAAGTATTAATGCTTGATATTCTGCAGCATTATTGGGACAATGTTGTTTCAATGTGAAGGAGAATGGTAGGACTTCTCCTTGTGAAGTGACAAACACTATGCCTGCACCAGCTCCTCCACGATACGTGGCCCCATCAAAGTATATTTTCCAAGGGGGATGGATTTCGATGGTGACATGAATCCGTTTTATGTAAGATGTTTTGCTATGTATCTGATCCCACTTGAAAGGGACACCTTTCTTCATGAGATGACTGAATAGTTGACACCTTTCAGCTAGATTCGAGATAAACCTCCTCAAGTAGGCTAATTTCCCTTGGAGACTTTTCAACTCATAAATGTTTTGAAGTTTGGGCATTTTGAAGTTTGGGCATCTACAAAATTGCATCAACTTTGGCTTGATCAATCTCAATTCCTCGATGTCGCACAATGTAGCCAAGAAACTTTCCAGAAGCAACCCCAAAGGCATACTTTAACGGATTCATCCTCAGTTGATTTCTTCGAAGCAACTCAAACACCATTCTCAAGTCTTTTGAATGGTTTTGTTCCTTCTCTTCGACTTCACCACCAAGTCGTCAACATAACACTCTACGTTTTTACGGAGTAAATCATCAAATATATTTTGCATGGTCCTTTGATATGTGGCGCCAGCATTCTTCAAATCGAAGGGCATTACCTTGTAACAATAAATGTCTTTAGGTGTACGAAACACCATGAGTTATCATCCTTTGGTAACATGCGAATTTGGTTATAGCCAGACGAACCATCCATGAATAACATTGTCTCTTAACCAGTTATAGCATCAATCATTAGCTCTGGAATAGGCAGAGGGAATTCATTTTTAAGGCATGCATTGTTAAGGTTTCTGAATTCGACACAAATTCGAATTTGGCCATTCTTCTTCCTCACGGGGACAAAGTTTGAAATCCACGTGGGGTATTCAACTTCTCGAATGAAGCCTGCCTCAATGAGTTTTTTAACTTCTTTCTCAAGCAATAGAACCAAGTTTGGCCTGAAACGTCTTTGAGCCTACTTGATAGGAAGAGCATCGTGCTTGACTGCTAATTGATGGACTGTTATCTTGGGATTCAAACCAGGCATTTCTTTATAGCTCTAAGCGAAGACATCCCTATATTCTTTGAGTATGTTTCTATAAGTCATTTCTTCATCGGCTTCTAGGAGAGCACTCAAGTAAGTTGGCCTCGGTTCTTCATTCGTGCCAAGGTTAACTTCCTTTAAGGGATCAATTGCGATCTTCAGTCCTTCTTCAAATTCTGGTGGAGATTCTCCAGCATCTTCCTCTACCTGTGGTTATTGTTATTGATTGATATATGATTACACTAAATAATACCTTCTAACTCTCCATCAATTTTCAGTTGGCATGAGGCGTCATTCTCAATTTGAGTTATAATATGAAATGAGGAGCCTACACTTTTTTCATCTTCCTCGCGCTCTTTAGTGTCAACCACAGTGTGAGCCTTCGCTTTTAGTACCTCTTTACATGAAACAACGCGCTCCACTCGTCGCCTCATCCTGGAAGGAACTATGCTTTCGAAATTCTTTTGGATCAAGGTGAAGGAAGTGTCGTTACTCTTGGGTAACTTCTCCGATGCTTGTTATTCTTCTTCTTCAATGGGTCTAACCTCTCGAATACAGAAGTTCTTGCAGCAGGTTTTCCAAGTCGATCAAAGACAGAGGGTCATTTATTAGAAGAAACACACTCATCTTCTATAGTGATATAGTTATTGCTCGCCCTTCTTATGGAAATACGACCGGTGGTGGTTGGCTATGGCCCAAACCTTCACGTGCTTGCCTGGTTGTGCCCCCCAATGGGAGTTTCCCTAGCCTAGACGGCTCATCAGCGTTGTACACGGCCTTTCCAAGTAACTTGTAAGCATTTGGATCAAAGCTTTCTATACATTTTGTAGGGAGTGATGTACCTTGTAGTGGATTTTGAGCCACAAAATTTCCCAACAGCTTTGAAGACAAGTTTATCGCATCGATCAATTTTATAGGAAGGAACAAGTTTGTTTGCAATAAATTTTAAAAGTGATAGAAAGATTAATTGCAATCACAAATAAAATATTGAAGAAATAGAAATTTTATTAATAACAATGTGAGTACAAATCTGTTACTCCCTTGATTCTTCTCTCATAAGATTTCTCCAAGATTTGAGGGTCGTTAGTGGCGTATTTCTCGAACATAGGATGATATATTTTGATCTCTCTATGGTATATTTGAGATGTCTTTTCAAGCGAATTTAATACCCTTTATATAGGTATGAATTAGGGTTTAGGGTTGAGTAGCCTCAAAGAAACCCTGACTGAAATAGGACTCATCTTGTAGAGTCCTACAAAATTTCAATGTCTATAAATGCCCCATGCTTCAAGGCATGTCAGAGTGTAGACTTGATGAAACTCACAGACAGGACTTAAAGTGCTCGTTTTTCCACCTCTGCTAGCTTCAGATTTGTAGATCTTGATTTATGAGAGAAGGGATGAAGGGTAGATTTGGTCCCACTGGGCATGCCAATTTGTTTACAACAAATTTTAAAGTGATAAAAAATAAAGTGCAATCACAAATAAAATATGAAGGAACATAATTTTATTTATAAGTAATGTGAGTACAAATCTGTTACTCTCTTGATTCTTCTCCCATGATATTTCTCCATGATTCGAGGGCCATTAATGGCGTATTTCTCGAATGTAGGATGATATATTTTGATCGCTATGGGATATTTTAGATGCCTCTTAAATAATGTCCTTTATATAGGAATGAATTTTGGTTTAAGTAGAGTAGCCTCCAAGAAACCCTAATTGAAATAGGACTTATCTTGTTGAGTCTTATAAAATATTGATGTCTACAAATACCCCCTGCTTCAAGGCTTGTCAGAGTGTAGACTTGATGAAACTTCAAGATGAGACTTGGAATACTCTTTCTTTCACCTTTGCTGGCTTCATATTTGCAGATTTGGAGAGTTGGTTTATGAAGAAAAAGATGAAAGGCAGATTTGGTCCCACTGGGCGTGCCAGTTTGTTTGCAACAAATTTTAGAAGTGATAGAAAGAAAAATTGCAATCACAAATAAAATATTGAAGAAACAGAAATTTTATTGATAACAATGTGAGTACAAATCTATTCCTCCTTTAATTCTTCTCTCATAAGATTTTTTCATAATTCGAGGGTCGTTAGTGGCGTATTTCTCGAACATAGGATGATATATTTCGTTGTCTACAAAAGCCTCCTGCTTCAAGGCTTGTCGGAGTGTAAACTTGATAAAACTCAAACACAGGACTTGAAGTACTCGTTTTTCTAACGTTGCTGGCTTCAGATTTGCACATCTTGATTTATGAGAGAAGGGATGAAGGGTACATTTAGTTCCATTGGGAGTGCCAGTTTGTTTACAATAAATTTTAAAGTAATAGAAAATAAATTGCAATCACAAATAAAATATGAAGAAATGTAATTTTATTCATAAGCAATGTGGATACAAATCTGTCACTCCCTTGATTCTTCTCAAATGATATTTCACCATGATTCGAGGGTCGTTAATGACGTATTTCACGAATGTAATATGATATATTTTTATCTATATGGGATATTTGAGATGCCTTTTAAAGGGATTATAATACCCTTTTATATAGACATAAATTCGGGTTTAAGTAGAGTAGCCTCCAAGAAACCCTAATTGAAATAGGAGTCATCTTGTTGAATCCTACAAAATATCGATGTCTACAAATGCCCCCTGTTTCAAGGCTTGTCAGAGTGTAGACTTGGTTAAACTTTAAGATGAGACGTGAAATACTCTTTCTTTCACCTTTGCTGGCTTCAGATTTGCAGATTTGAAGATTTGATTTATGAGAGAGAAGATATGAAAGAAAGATTTGGTCCCACTGGGCATGCCAGTTTGTTTGCAACAAATTTTAAAAGTGATAAAAAAAAGATAAATTACAATCACAAATAAAATATTGAAGAAACAGAAATTTTATTGATAACAATGTGAGTACAAGTCTGTTACTCCCTTGATTCTTCTCTCATAAGATTTCTCCATGATTCGAGGGTCATTAGTGGCGTATTTCTCGAACGTAGGAGGATATATTTTGATATCTCTATAGTATATTTGATATGTCTTTTCAAGTAAATTTAATACCCTTTATAGAGGCATGAATGAGGGCTTAGGGTTGAGTAGCCTCCAAGAAACCCTGACTGAAATAGGACTCATCATGTAGAATCCTACAAAATTTTGATGTCTACAAATGCCTCCTGCTTCAAGGCTTGTCGGAGTTTAGACTTGATGAAACTCAAAGACAGGACTTGAAGTACTCGTTTTCCACCGTTGCTGGCTTCAGAGTTGCAGATCTTGATTTATGAGAGAAGGGATGAAGGGTAGATTTGGTCCCACTAGGCATATCAGTTTGTTTACAATAAATTTTAAAGTGATAGAAAATAAATTACAATCACAAATAAAAATATGAAGAAGCGTAATTTTATTCATAAACAATGTGGGTACAAATCTGTTACTCCCTTGATTCTTCTCTCATGATATTTCTCCATGATTTGAGGGTCATTAATGGAGTATTTCTCGAATGTAAGATGATATATTTTGATCTCTATGGGATATTTGAGATGCCTTTTAAAGGGAATATAATACTCTTTACATAGGCATGCATTAGGGTTTAAGTAGAGTAGCCTCCAAGAAACCCTGATTGAAATAGGACTCATCTTGTTGAGTCCTACAAAATATTGATGTATATAAATGCCCCCTGCTTCAAAGCTTGTCAGAGTGTAGATTTGATGAAACTTCAAGATGAGACTTGAAATACTCTTTCTTTCACCTTTGTTGGCTTCAGATTTGCAGAATTGAAGATTTGATTTATGAGAGAAGAGATGAAAGACAGATTTGGTCCCACTGGGCGTGCCAGTTTGTTTGCAACAAATTTTAGAAGTGATAGAAAGATAAATTGCAATCACAAATAAAATATTGAAGAAAGCAATGTGAGTACAAATCTGTTACTCCCTTGATTCTTCTCTTATAAGATTTCTCCATGATTCGAGGGCCATTAGTGGCGTATTTATCGAACGTAGGATGATATATTTTGATCTTTCTATGGTATATTTGAGATGTCTTTGCAAGTGAATTTAATACCCTTTATATAGGCACGAATTAGGTTTTAGGGTTGAGTAGCCTCCAAGAAACCCTGACTGAAATAGGGGTCATCTTGTAGAGTCCTACAAAATTTCGATGTCTACAAGAACCCTTCCTAGAAGGTGGCTGCGTAAATTAGGTTTTCTTCTAATATCTATACAACACTATAATTTT
>JAABOM020000103.1:4281172-4341095 GCA_011800125.2 Solanum clarkiae
TATTATTGTTGATATTCTTAGTTCATAAGTGCATATATTCTTGTTTTAGTTATTGTTAAAATTTATTCAATTGAATTATTTAAATATTTCAACTAGAAAATATGATTCGGATTTTACAAAAAGAGAGAAAAAGAGAAAACTTGGCGAAGAATTAAATAAATCTCAAAAAGAAGTCTTGACAAATTTTTAACAAATAATAAAAATCTTGAATCAAAAAATATGGGAGGATGTTCTTCAAGTTAACAAGTTACTAATAGATTGAGTTAGACAATAATATTCAAGAAAAAAAATCTAAAAGAAATTGATGAAAAATGAATTGATTATAAAATAATAATTAACGACTTCGCATCTAAAAAAGCAAGAAAAGCAGATTTTAAATTAAAAAAATATAAGATAATTCTTTTAAAAAAATTAGGTCCCCTCTCTAGAATTTGGCTTTAGGCCACCAATCTTGTTGAGTCGTCCCTGGGGAGATGAGTCGTTAGATGCCTAGGGCAATTCTGAGGCAAGTGGGTCTCTTGAGGACCTTGGTGTCCAGTTTGATGTGGGCACCAAGTGTCCACAGACACAGACAGTTTCCAGACAGTTAGAGAAGTCACATACTCATCATGTTTCACCCTCCCCAGTATGACAATAAGGTGGTAGGGTTAGCAGCTCTATACAAATGACTTCCTCCAGAGAGGGATCTGAGTCCGCATCTGGGGAGGAGTCAAAGTTTGAGTCTTTTTTATCACTCAAAGCACCAACCTCACCACCAAATGCATTATCTAATTAGTGGTGCATGTGGGGCATGCATCGAATATATCAGGACAATATTTAGTAGGATAAGCTGGGCCGACAGGCTCGTACTATACTTGAGGAGCCCTATATTATCACCTTTGGGCTGGACAATTTCCGCAAACTCTAGGACGCCATGGCTCGATACAGATTATACTAGTTGGCAGTATCATCATTGAAGTACTCCCTGCTAATGGTTAGAGAGTTCTTTTCATCATACGCCGCCATCGTGCTAGAGTTGACCCCCAAGGGGAAAAGACTCCTCACTCAGCCCCAGTTTACATGCAAAAGGATGAGGGGAGTTTAGGTGGACATATCAGAGGCCTTGATCTGTTGTATGAGTTTTGCTCTTGAGTAGCAGGCCCCTAAGAACACAACTAAGTTCAACCGCAGACCCGGGACAAGGTTCTGATAAGAGATCTAGTGCATAAGGTTATATTGATTAGATTGGTCACCAATCATATTGTTGTGTAGGGCTAGGACCCTGAGTGGGTATCTACTTTATCGGCGCCCATCATGAAGGCATCCATCAGCTTTACCGGCAAATTGTGGTGGGTAATGGTTAGATCATGGATCCGGCCGACACGTGCAGATAACACCTTGACATTAGATTGCATTGAAGTAGTTTCAAGCATCTTGGCTGGTTATAACATTAATTAGGCCCCCGATAGCGAAGCAAATTCATGAGGTGGCCCTGAAAAAGTCCATCTCCATCCCCTTTCTGCGCTTGATATATTGTCTTTGTATAGCAGCAAGGGTGGAGATTCTTCACCATCTGGACACTCTGATCAAGGATCAGAGTAAACTGGACCGACGCCTGACAAAGACTGATGAGAATTCGGTAGCCCTTCAATGAGCACCACACTTTCCAGTTCATATGCTAGAGATGTTCGCCGCAGTGCCACCATTAGAACCATAATCTTCTTCCACCACTGTTGATCCCACTACTGAGGAATTTCCACAGACCGATACTGATAGAAAAGGGGACCCACTACTACTACTACAACACCAGAGGTCGTGCCTGAACAGTCTCCACCCATTGGCATGTTATATATGTCCGTGGAACCTATTCAGGCCCTGGCGTAGAGGAAAGCATGCACTGAGTTCTAGTTGACTCAGGTACTATAGCAGATTTGGTACTAGGTTTGCCAGGCCATTTCAGAGGCTGAGGCACGTATGAAGATGTATGTGTGGCTATTATCCTGGAGAGGATCACACTAATACATAGCCACATTGATGTGTATGAGAGGTGAGTAGAGTAGAGCGTCAGTTCAGCCTGCCCTGCTCACATGACACCCATTCAGGTGGAAATCCAACAAATTCATTTCAAAATGAGGGTTGTAATATCAGCAACACTTGTACTTCCCTCGTTAGATCCCAATGAGATGGTTGTTGATCTTTTTGGCCATGAGGAGGCATCACTTTGCTCTCTTAAGAAGCACTCTTGCACTGATGATCCAAATGTTGCAAGGCGTGAGGCGGGGATGATAGGAGCAATAGTTTGAGCTTGCGAGACTTTTCTCCATATAAGATGAGGACGCGAGGAAGACACATGAGTTAGAGATGATAAGGGGTGTTGAACCCTGGACATGATGTCGTTACTATGGAGACCACCCAACGAGTTGAGGATGGTCAGTCCCAACCAGAGATCGGGTTTAGGCACCCAAGTATGTTGCTTTTGACCCCTATGCTTTGATATTGTTAAATTTTTTGCATTAAGGACAATGCAAACTTTTATCGGTGGGGTGTAGAAAGTCATAATCCTCGATGAAAGCTAAGTAACTAATGGCCTATATCTATCCCAAATTTTGTGTCCGAGTGGTTTTCTTGCTTGTGTTCTTTCCTTAAGGATATTTATTTTCTATTGAACTAGCACATTAAAGATATGTGGGTAGTATTAGTAGCATCTAGTACAAAAGTCTATGGCATATGTTATTTTTTTGTGAAAAATGATACCCATCAAAATTTTGTTAGGTAGTCTTGATAACAACCATACAGTATTGATGATTGACAGTGTTGGTTCTGATAAGTGAGGTTTAATTGTGATCAAAAGCATGATCTGAGAGCCTATATTAATAATATAATCAGTGCCATGTGTATGTGAGCATTCCTTGCTTAATTCTTATATTGTGTGTCAATTTAGAACATGCCCTGTTACTCAGACTTAGATGGTAGGTTAATTGGTTAGGAAAGATCTTAGGATGTTGTTCATATTAGTCTACTTACCCTAAATGACCAACCAAATGCTTGATGTATCCCTTGATCCTAATTTTGAGCTTTGCATGTATCCTGTTCTTTGTAAAAACCTGAGTAACCTAGCCCTATTAAACGTGAAATCCTAAAATTGGCCCTGGCCCTTCCTTGAATATTATGCACTTTGATTGAAGCAAAAAGCTTAAGTTGAGAGTGGCTACCAAAAGTGGACCTGGTTCTTAGGTTGTATATTATGCATCTCAACTCAAGCTAAAAACCTAAGTTAAGGGTAGCTGGTGTAAGGGTTAATCATAATAAATGGGGTGGAAGCTAGTGATATATTAAAAGGGGGGAAAATATGCTACGGGGGCAATAAAAATGAGTTGATGCCTAAATAATGAGCTAAAAAGAAAAAGAATGTGAAAATAAAAGGCAATGAGCTAAAAATGTGAGTAAGGCACGCATAAAAGCTTGAAATAGGAAAAAGGGCATAAGGAGTTGAAAATTGATAGTGTTGGTAGGGCAAAAGTGTAGAGTAACATAGTGTCAAGGAGGGTCATTAGTCACTATGTTCCCAAAACATCATACCAAAGCCCCTTGAGCCTACCTCACAAGCCAAGAAAGTCCTATAGTGATCCTAGTCCAAGTAGTCAAAGCTCATAGTTATGAGTATAGGGACAAGCATATGGTATTGAGCGTGGTGTTTGAGTATCTATTATGAGTGTGAGTGATCATTTTTAGTCCCAAGCATTGAATCTGAAAATACTATCACAAGTGAGATATGGGACTTCTTTTTGTGAGGGCATTTGTATTGCGCTGTTGATTTTAGGTTATTTAAGTGATTGTTACTTATTTGTGGTTATCTTATTTTTCATAGTTGCTCTGTCATATGTGTTGATCTACATTAGTTTGTTTAATGACCATCTGATATAGATTGATGAGTAGTGTGGGTATCTGTGCTTGATTTGGAGATAATGTGTGTCATTAGATTGAAGTTTGTATGTTACTATATTGCTTATGTAGATTGAGTCTGTCGCTTAAGGACAAGCAACAATTTTAAGTTGAGGATGTTGATGTGATGTCAAAATACAACACTTTTAATGTTTAAAACATAGAATTTTATATGTTCTCAATGCGATGTTAGTGGGTTTGGTGTGTTTTTATGTTTGTTTTTCACGATTACAGGATTTGGCATGATTTTTGGGCTAAATGTTGTAGATGTTGAGTTTTTGATGAAGTATGAAGCACTTTATGGGCTGTGGCAATTTCCACGAGCCATAGAGTGGTTTCATGGTTGAGATCCAATGAAGGGAATATTTTTTTAAGTTGCATCCATGAACTATCAGACGAGCCGTGGAATTTTAGACGAGTCGTGGATTAGGTTTCGTTCCATGAGGAATAGAATTGGAGGAGTTTCTGGAAAGTTGTTAGAAGAAACCCTATACGGGTCGTAAGTCTGAATACTGCCTGTAGAAAGGTCTCGTAGAAGTGATAGTAAACTTTGAAGAATGAAGACTATGAAGCCCAGGTTCGGGCTGTAGAACTTTGTACGATTAGTAACCCCGATTGTATAGCCTGTCGAATCCGATTTTTCTAATCTTTTTTGGATGTGTATCTTAGTTATTATAAATATGTTTTTAGTTTTTTAGAGAGAGAGCAAAGAGACAAGGACAGAGAGACACAAGAGATACTTGAGAAACAACTTTGTGATTTTTATATCAAAAACATTACTTTGTGATTTCTAGTGAAGAATTTGGGATTTCTTGTTCTTAACTTTATCATTGTAAGTACTTAATTATGTTATCCTATATCATGATTCTTTCATCTACAATGATTATGTATAGCTAAATCCACAACTAGAGTTGTGGGAACCTTGAAGAACTAACAAGATAAAACTGAATAATTCGTAATTCTTAGAAAGTGTGCATGTATGTATTAATTAATTCTCTTCGTTTTGATTGCTTTTTTACGGTGGACGACATTAGAACTTGCTAGTTGTTACTGACTGGATCAAGGTAGTAATGAATGGGAAAAGAGATTAATTAACAGGATTCGATATGATTCCTCTCATCTAATCAACTGAACTAGATCAAAGGGAGGTTGTACTGGGACAATAGGTAATGGTTAGTAATGTCACAATGCGGGGTTGGAGCAAATAACATAGTGAAATTTACCTCTCTCTTGGATCAAAAGATTTGGTAAACTTAACTTACCGTTCTGCATACTTCACAAAGAGAAGATTATGATGATATGGTATACCAAGTTAAAGAATCATGGGGGACACGATACTCTGGTTACTTCCCTCATTGATTTCACAACACTTTTTATAGTTTGGGTTTACTTTTTTGCAATTACAAACCTCCCCTCCCCCTTTGGGAGATAAGTAGGTTAATTCACTCGATTTGCTTGCAACTCTAAGTATAACCATATTCCCTGTAGTTTCGACCCTAAACTTGGTTAGGTTATATATCTTGACAACGAACGCTTAAACCTTCAAAAAGGAGGTGTACCTTGGACGACATCACTAGGTGAGATCTAATAGGCGCCATCATGACCTAAAAGGTCAGGTCATGACAGTCTTTCTTTATGCCATTCCACCAATACACCTCTCTCAAATCTCTATAAATTTATGTGTATCTTGGATGAATAGAATACTTAGAGTTATGAGTGTCATCAAGTATCTTTTCACTTAGGACATCGACATTAGGGACACACCATTGCCCTTGGTAATGATGTACTCCATCTCCACCTTATGAGAAGACCTCAACCTTATTGTACAAGCATACTACCATTACTCTAGCCATTTAACCTCACACTCGAATGAGCCAAATAGTGCACTTCTTTTACTAGCTCTTTCTTTCCATTCTCAACATGTGCGACACCGCCCGTAAACATTCTACTTAACGCATCGTCCACAATATTCACTTTGCCGAGATGATACATCACATTAATGTCGTAGTCCTTTAGAAGCTCCAACCACCTACTTTTCCTAAGGTTCAAATCCCTCTGTCTAAATACATATTGCAAACTTTTATGGTCAGTGAATATGTCAACATGCACCCTATGGAGCTAATGTCGCTAAATCATCAAGATAGTGAATCAAATAATTCCTTTCATGCACCTTCAATGATCTTGAAGCATAGACTATGACCTTCCTATGTTGCATCAATAGATAGCCCAAGCCTACACATGAGGCATCATAATAAACAACAAAACCATTTGAAGCTTTGGGCAATGTCAAAATAGGAACTGAAGTAAGACGATCATTCAATGTTTAAAAACTTTTCTAATATTCATCGAGTCACTAAAATTTTACCAACTTTTGGGTCAACTTAGTCAAAGGAGAGGCAATGTAAGAGAATCCTTTAACAAATATTCTATAATATATGGCCAAACCCAAAAAGCTCCTGATATTGGAAGGAGAAAATGTCTATGCCAATTCTTTATCGCTTCTGTCATCTTTGGCTCCACTCTAATACCATCACCCGAAATAATATGGCTAAGAAAAGCCACCTCCCTTAGCCAAAAATCACACATGCTAAACTTGGCAAAAATTTGCCCATCTCCTGATTTTTTCAATAAAATCCACAAATAGTCCTATGGTTCCCTTGCATCCTGTGAATAAAGCAATATATCATATATGAACACAATCACAAGATGTCAAAGTATGGGTTGAAAACCCTATTTATCAAATCAATGAAAGCAGTTGGAGCATTTGTTAGTTCGAATGACATAACTACGAATTCAAAATGACCATACTAGGTTCTAAATGTTTTCTTTGGAATGTCACCTCCTTCACCTTTGATTGGTGATACTTAGACCAAAGATCAATCTTAGAGAAATAACTTGTACCTTGTAGTTGATCAAATAGTTTATTGATCCTTAGAAGTGGATACTTATTTTGATAGTCACTTTGTTCAACTATCAATAATTCTCACAAATCTAAAAGTGTACAATCCATTTTTATTACAAACAATACAGAGTCACTCCATGGAGACACAATAGGCCTTAATAACCCTTTATCGAGCAATTCCCTTAGGTGGTCCATCAATTCTTTCAACTCCACTAGGAAAATACTATATGGAGGTATAAATATAGGTCGAGTGTTGAATAAAAGGTCAATGCCAATGTCAATTTCGAGAAATATCGGGTAAGTTATCAGGAAGGACATCAGGAAATTCATTAACTATAGGAACTAAATTAAGAGTAGGAACCTGAGGCTCAACATCCATAACCCGAACAACATGATATGTGTATCCTTTAGAAATCATTTTCCATAGATTTTACATAAGAGACAAACTTACCCTTGAACATCAAATTTATTCCCTTCCACTCAAGAGAGAACTTATTAGGAACTTGGAATGTCACTCTATGAGTTCTACAATAAATAGAAGTATAAGAAGCATGCACCTATCCCATATCAAGAATTACATCAAAATCGATCATTTTGGTTCATCAAGATCATATGGAAAGACTCTATGCAAGACCGAGTCAACTTCTATAGACTTTGTTGGCTAAGATTGACTCACCAATTGGTGTATAGACCAAATAAGGATGTAATAAGCCTTAGGGAGACACATCAAACTTTATGGTAAGGTAAACAATATCAAATGATACATTATGAAATGCCCCAAAAAGTTCCCGAAAATATACCTCGAAAATGCCCATAATCGTAATTTTCATATATCTTAAGTGTGTGATATTGAAAATTCAACTTCATATTCATGATAAGGGGGTACAATTCAAAGTGAAATGGGTCTAACCCCGATTTTAGAGTAACTATAACCAAATTTCATTTTCCAAAAAATTTCACTTCCCAGTGAGGGTTCACGTTCTCTCCACGACACGGAGCCGTCGCGGATAGTACATTTTATTTCCAATTTTTTATAATCTCGGCCTAAGGCCTTGGAATCTTGGGACTAAGCCTTTCCATGCATAAAAATACCTAAACTTAGTCATTTTTCAACCTCATATCATTCAAGACATTTCCCAAAATCCTCTCTAACACTTAGGCAAGTATTTCAATCAAAATTCAAGTGCCAAAATTCATTTCGAATCCTAAGGATTTCACTCAAGCTTCAAGTCTCCATTCCAATCTTTATTAAGGACTCCAAAGCCAAGGTATGTGGGTTTCAACCATTGGGTTCTTTCACCCATGGTTCCCAAGCTCCTTTTTTACATAAATTGCATGTTTCTAAGTTGAATTATTTATGGGTCTTACTTATTGTGAATTTGACTACAAACTATGTTGGGGTTTCATAAAATTGTGACTATTTGAGCATGTTTTAAGCTATGAATCTTGGATCTATCTTGATATTAGATGAAGGGTTTTGATGTATATTGCATGAGGGTATTACCAACTGTTGGTGGGTTGATTTACTTCAAGTTCTCTTACATGATTTCACTCTTGAATGGCATGGTTTTGCACTAAGATTGCACACCTACCAATTGTTTGATAAAATGCCTTTTTCCTTTAAAGTTTTGATGAGCTATTAGTTCATTTACGAGTCAAGGGAATTCGTGATAATTTAGGATTTTCTAAAGATGTGTTTAAGTCATAAAAATATTGATGATGTTGTAGGGCTGGATTAAGCCCTTTTTCTCAAAGATTATACCTCTTGTGAGCCTTTGATGTTGATACTAATGAAAGGGTAATGTCGATGATGACCCATTCTTATGTTTGAAGTTAGGCTCACCATTTAAGGTCAATGATGTTAAGAGCTACTCGTGATGTGTCTCAGTGTTTATTGCAAGTTACTAAAGGATGATTATCTTATATATTCTGTGGGATTAGACTTAGCACCGAGTGGACTAGAGGCAAGTACCCAAGTCCTGGAACTACGTGCCATCGTAGATAAAGGGATTAGACGCGAGTCCCCAAATCTCTAAGAGGCAAGTACCATAAATATGAGGGCTTGAGGCAAGTACCCGATTCTAGGCTTGAGGCGAGTACCTGAGTCTAGGAACTAGAGGTGAGTATCCGGTTCACATAAGGCTTAGTAGATCCACTTAGGTATCTGTAAGTTCACCCTGGCAAGTGATTTCACCTTTTCTTCCGGTGTAGGGTAGACATCGGGGCTGCATGGACTAGCTCACATGGTTTATGTAGGTTGAAGTTTCTTCTCACACTTATAAATTATGTTCTATGTAAGATTAATGATTTGCAAAGCATGATTTACTTAAGCATTGATCATACATGTCATATTGTTATAATGCTATCCATTGCTTATCATTATGTATCTTGACTATGTTGCCTATCTCCTGTTGCATTGCATTGCATCCCACATACTTAGTACATTCAAACGTACTAACGTATACTCTATGCCGACATGATATCACTATGTAGGAACTGGAGCTCCTATCAATTCTCCTCCACATGGATAGACGAATTGTTTAAGTTAGCTTTTGGTGAGTTCTCATGTCCGGGGACAGTATCTATCTTCTTTCATGCTTATGATTAGACTACATCTTGTATATATTGGATTACCTATTGTCATTATTATGAGGGTGAGCCCGGTTGCCTGTCTTGGATCCCGCTAAGTTCTATGTTTAGAGGTGTTGTTAGACAAGCATGTAATGATTCTTCGAGCTTTGACTCCTTTTGACTCTTTTGATCTTTTTATGATATGAAAGATATTTATTAGCCTCATGTTATATTATTGTTTATTTATTGCTTTCACGACCAAGGATGTGTAATGATATGTTGAGAGGCTTGATTGGGGTCCCTTCGGGTTCCCTATTTGTCATGTCATGTCTAGGACCTAGGCTTGGGTTGTGACACATTAGCACCGGGGTCAAGAAAAATATACACATCATAGTCAAAGACTCTTAACATATACCCATAACCATATTGAGAGACTCCTCAATCTCTTGCCTAGCATGTAAGCATAGAATTGATTGTCTCGCGGACCACCTCTTTGAGCTTGGAAACCTTGTAACAATTGCCCTCTTTTGGATACTTGGCCTTGAGGATGCCCTTCCTTCCCTTTAGTAGAAGTATTAGGACACTTAGAGATTTTATGCCCTATCTTACCACAAAAAAGCATGAAACCGCGCTTCTCAATAAATCATTAACATGGTTCCTCCCGTACTTGGGGCACATATGAGGAATAACACCACCACCCTTTATAACATCACCTTAAGCCTTAGGGATAGGCACCCTATACTTATAAAACCTTTAAGGATCTCCTTTGGATGACCCTTGGTCATGTTGGAAGCTGTCACCACCGAACTTAGCATGTGAAAATGCAGCGTAAAGTAAGCCTTTTTGGACTCCTTCATCCTCATATTTTGAAGGTTTTTGCTCTCCACTTGCTTGACATAAGTCATGAACTGAGAAATATGCATTTCCTTGATAAGCATTGCGGTTTTGCATTCCATATTCACCAAAGCTGATACACCCAAGATGAACTTGTTCATACGGGCTATAGAATTGTCTACTAAGGAAAGAGCATACTTTGATAATTTTGTTAACTTGAGGGAATACTCCTTCACGCTCATACCACCTTGCCCTAGATTCATAAACTCCATCACTTTAGCTTCCGCTAGCTCAAAGGGAAAGAAACAATCAAGAAAAGTAGCCTTAAAAATCTCCCAATCAATAGGATCTTTTTTAACTCTTTTAGACTTCCATTGGAGCAAACATGAGTGACTCCCTTAAGTTGGTAAGCCACCAACTTGGCCTTCTCCCTATAAGATACCCCCGTAATCTCTATCACTTTGTAGACCTCATCAATAAACTCTTGTACATCCTCATCCATCTTGAAACCATGAAACTCTGGTGAATTAATTCTTGCAAAATCTCTCGCCCTAGAAGATGAAGAAGGAGTCTTTAGGGAAGAAAGAAATTGAGCCAACGTAATGTCAGTGGCCCTAAACTCCTCATTGGTCAGTTGGTCGGCTTAAGGGCCTTGAGGAACTTGAGGATTTGGAGGAACTTTCTCCTCATTAGCATAGACGGCCCTAGGCAATGGATCACGTCGTGGAGGCACTTTCTAAAAATATCAAAGGATAAGCATTAGGGAATAAAAATCTTGAAGTCATGACATAGATCATAAAAAAGTGAAGATTTCCTAAATATCTCATAGCCTATCGCTCATGGATGTGGCATGATATACACCTACAAATAAGACTTTACTAGACGCAGAATTCTAGACTCTCTAGGATGCTTTCAAACATTGTGCTTCAATACTTGGTTTCTCAGACTCAAATCTAGGACTTAGTTGTGACACAGCAAATGTGACACCTGAAGGTGTCGCATCCAAGCATCTTATTCATATCATAAGCATACATAAGATAAAATTAACAATTTATAAGGGAGTAAGCAAGCAGAACATAGTGTCGTAGCCCAAGCCGAGGGCGTAGCCATAACACGATGAATGAGGGACCCGTAGGCACCTCATTCAATCCATCTTAGCATACATCAAACATTCATTGGTTACCATCAACATAATGTGAAAATAAATTGGGTAAAGGAACTAAGGAGGAAATTTAAGCTCCAACAAGAAACATTTTAACAATACATCATAGTCCAAACATACCGACTACATATGACCTAGCGGGGACCAGAGTATGGTCTTAGTTCCCCTCAAATAAAAGAGACATGAAAATTAGTTAGAAAGTAAAAGTCTATAGACTTCAAGTCCAAAATACACAATCATCCAAATCATACAAACATGAAAAGAATCGATGAAGTCACCAAACTAAGGACTCACCAATACTACTAGTCTTGATCGTCACTAAGCTAGTCACATGCCGGTAGAGAAGGTGGAGCATTGGTCCTTACGTGGTAACATCATGTTGGCAAATTAAGGTGGAGCGTTGGTCCCTACATGGTAACGTGGAGCATTGGTCCCTACATGGTAACGTCACTAAGCTAGTCACATGCTAGGTGGAACTCTATCAACTTAAGCATGCATCATGAATTAACATTAATGACCTATGTGGATCCACTAGCTTATCCTGCAAGTGCTCCGATGGTGGTATATAGTTAATGGGACAATGGGTTGGTACTAGGGTTCCCTTATCAAACCCCACCTCAATGCCTCATCAGTGCTAAGTAAATCCCACAAAATATCGTAAAGCATAAACACTATCATGTAATTTAACTTAGAATCATAAGTAGTAATTTCATAGGAGTAGATCAAAAACTTTGGAAACCACCAAGTGAGAATTGTCCTTTCGCGTTGAGGTCCACCATAATCATTTTTAATGGGCAACTTCAACATACTTATTATTTTGGCAAATTTAATAACTTTAAACCTTTCTTTTATGACCATATCATCATTATCGTATGATGCAAAACCATCTTTGAACTAAGTGGGCTTATGCATTAACTTGAAAATGCATGAATCAATGGAGTAATGTATGAATAGGGTAAAATATGCAGCTTTAAAACAAGTACTAAATATCCCAAACATCATAATTCGGCCCAAATGCTACCCTAAGGCCATTCACTGTCTCTTCATAATCCGAGATCTGTCACCATCAAAATTCATCAACACTGCCTCCAAAATGTCAACTCAAAAACGTAACTCGACGGGAATCTCTGGTTCATCATCATCAACAATTTTGATCACCGATATTACCCTCAAATCACAATCTTTACTACCTTGTTAACAAACCTGGAACACCACTGCTTCTTCACCAAACCTGAACATGAGCAGTCCTTTCTCCATATTAACTAGAGTGCAACCTATGGCTAGGAAAGTCCTCCCCAAAATGACAAGAACTGCAAAATCTACTTCACAATCAAGAATAACAAAATCAGCAGGAAATATAAATTTGTCTACCTTTACTAGTACATCATAAAGTACTCCACAGGTTTCTTGATTATTCTATCTATCGTTAGTAACCGCATCTTTGTAGGAATAGGAGTACCCAATCCAAACTTTTTGAAGATGGCGAATGGCATCAAATTTATGCTAGCACCCAAATCACAAAGTGCTTTAGCAAATGCCAAATTCCCAATTGTGTATGGTATGGTGAATACGCCTGGGTCTTTATGTTTCTAGACCAGCGACTTCGTAATGATGACACTATAATGTTGAAACTTTTGGGAAAGGTTTAGACTCACCATTTGTTTCTTCTTGACTAGATCTTTCATGCACCTTGCACAACCCGGCATCTTCTCTAAAGCTTTGATCGAAGGGTTGTTCACCGACAACTTCTTGATCATTGCTAAAAAGTGCTCAAGCTTACTGTACTCTTCTTTCTTCTTAAGCAGTTGATGAAAAGGTATGGTGTCTTACAAAGGTCTTGAACCTCTCAGGTTGCTCGTTCACGTCATTTGTTTTAGCTTTTTCATCATCACTCTTCTTGCGACTTTTATCCACAACTATCTACATAGGGGAATCTATGGTGCTTTTACCACTTTTAGTCAATGCAATGTCCATTATTCTTTGGATTTTGAACTATATTGCTTGGTAAAGTGCCCTTTTAGCGTTGGTTCAATTGCGAAGAAACTTGCCCAAATTGTTGTTCCAATTATTTGATAGCCACCGAGTGATACTCTATCTTTTGATTTATGCTTGAGATGTCCGATTTCATTCCTTTCAAGGTCTCATCTTGATGGTCGGCTCTCTTCGACAACTTGTCAAATATATCTTCGATCCTCGAAGTATTTCGCCTAGCATCACGGTTGTGAGGTAGCACATAAGGGCCATTTCTATAACCATCTTTTCTACCTCATTCGGCATCTGACACTCTTTCCCTTTCATAATAACCACCTTGGTTGTCTCTATATGCACCATCATGGTTGTAGTTCCGACCTTGATTCCCGGAACCTTGCTTCAAATAGTCCTAATTGGACCCTTGGGGGTTGTTCCGAAAACCTGCCCATTGGTTAATCATGAAGCAAGCATCTTCATCAAAAATGGTTCTTCATACATGGGAGCCTTAGGAGGTTGGTAGATTACCGCTTGAACACTCACTTGGTCTTGCTTTAAGACCAAGGTTATATTCGTGCGAAGTTGAGCAAGTTATTCCATGATCTTGTCATTGACATTAGCTTGCTCATCGTTGGTGTTTACCGTACAGGAAGTCTTCATAGAACCTTTCTCTATTTGACCCTATCCTCTATTAACCACTTACTCCATCCTTTCGGCTATCAATGGAAAACATTGGTCAAGAAACATGTCTCCCATGATTGTGTCGGCACAAGCTTGACTATTCTCGTCAAGCTTCCGATAGAAAATCTCAACCAAGGCATCGTCAACAATATTATGATTTGGGACCATTCATTAACACTTGGTGAATCTCTCCCATGTGGTACTAATAGAGTCGCAGGGCAATCGCTCAATATTATTTATTTGTTCTTTGAGCTTAAGCTTCTTTGACCTTGAAAAGTACCTCTCCAAAGACACTCACTGAAGCTCTATCCGGTTTGTTATTGTACCCGGAGGAAGCTCATACAAACACACAGCTGCATACTGGTTAGTGACAGTTAGAGCACCCACAAACCAACTGCATCAAGAGAAAGATTTTATGTCCCTATGACACTTCTGCAGATAAAGACGACATTATGGAGATGACGAAGGGGATCCTGTGAAGTTAATCCTATGAACAAACCACGATTTTGGAGCATTTGGAGTAATATACTCGACACCATGAACTTAGCATTTTCCGGTAAAAGTGGCAACTCTATAGCACTATTAACGTCCATGGCAATAGGCTTCAAGCGATATTAATTCCAGCCATAAGTGTTTTTGTTTAAATCCCTAAGTTGTGGCCTATTATCCCTTGGTGGTGGATTCTCTTCTCTTCCCATATAATCATTCACGTTCATTCTTCCTCAACTACAATATCCTCATTCACATGAGCCATTCTTCTAGTGATTCGATGGATCTCCAAATTGATTGGAGCTAAGGGATTACCCTGGCTCCTTGTATTGGGCATATAACCTAGTACACCCTTCAAATAAGACAACAACAAAAACAAAAATAAACATAAAATATAAGAGAATCTAGAAATTAACATATGAATTAACAAATAGTGAAATCAAGTCAAGAACCTAGACGTATTCCCCGGATATGGTGCCATAATTTGTTATGTTCACGCTAGAATAACAAAGTGGTCGCAGTCAGCAATAAACTTAACCAAAGGTTAGGATCGAATCCACAGGGAATACGAGGCTTGACTATGTTGATCCACTGATAATTATTTCAAGAATCGATCACTATTTCTCTAAAGTGGGGGGGGGGGGGTTGATTCAAAATGAAGAACAAAAATAAACACTATGCTATTTACGCAAGAAGATAATAAAATTGAGGGACAACTTGAGAATTATGTTCCCCATGATTCGTTGATTCAATTATCCTAGACAACATAACTCTAATTAGGAATTCACATGCAGGATGGTAACTTAGGTTCTTCCAGCCCTCTTGTGAAGTTGAAGGTCGAATTTCACCATGACACTTGGTCTGCAACCATGGTGTGTCAACTAACCATTACCCATTGTCCCAGCCAACCTCCCCTTGGTCAAATTAATCAAATCTTTTTATTTACTTCCTTTTCCTATTTGTTACTGCCTTGATCGGGATTGGGATAGTAGGTGGGATTTGGTGTTAGCCACCACCAAACAATAATCAAAACAAAGGGAATAAACAATACATGCAAAACTCCAATCAAAGAAATGCACAAAGTCTAGGTTATTTCAAGTCAACTACTCATGGTTCCCACAACTCCAAGTCGTAGGGGCTTAGCTACTCATGGCTGAGGCAAAATCAGCAATAATGAATAAGAGAGGCATAGTTGAGAGTTCACCCAAAACAATGAAAAGTAGGAACACCTTCAAGTTGAAAGCCAGAAGCTTGGATTAATGGAAAATGAGTACAATGCAGGTTTTCAATCCCCCAAAAGTGGGTCTTCAAATTGAAAAATAAAAATCTCCACTAAACCCTAAAAATGCTCTTAGAATATTCAAAAGTATCTCTGAATGTGTAATTCCTCTTCAAAAAAAAACTAACATTATTTATTTATACTATTTACGAAAATACCCTAAAAATTAAATAGAAAATATAGTTGGCAGCTATTACATCTCGTAGATACGACTAGTATGGTGACCTACTAGTCGTAATCAAGGTTCCTAGTCAGCATTTGGTATTTTGGGCTTGAGCGCTAAGACCCACTATTACAAGTCGTTGCTTGGTCTACGACTCATATGCTCTTCTCATGGTCTAAGCCTTCAGTTCTTGGTTCTAACTTTTGGCTCACTGTTCCTTACTACGACCCCACCTATACGAATTGTAATAAGATCTATAACTAGTAGGGTGGCCTCATATGGCTGATCTTCACTTCGCAAATTCTTGATTTTGCTCACTGTTTATCATTACGAGGACACCCTACGACTCGTATCTTGGGCTACAACTCGTAGGCTACCTTGTATGTCCTATGCTTCAGTGAAATTTGGAATTTTCTCCCAAAAATATTCCAACCTATATTTTTTGCAAGAACAACACAAAACACATAAAAATCATAAAAGGTCGCATTAAGAACTTGCAAAATCCCTTGTTTCAGGCACCAAATGTGTTGTATTTTGATAGCACATCAACACCCTCAACTTAGAACTATTGCTTGACCTCAAGCGATGACTCAACCTATGTAGACAATGAGAAACACATAGCAACTACTCTAACGGCATACACAACACTTAGCTCCAATTCAGGTACCCAACTCTCATTTTCAAAACATGATTGCATAGTTACCACGTAAACCAAAACATAATAATGCATATGATAATCCAATTATCACAGGTGAAGAAGTATCATCAATCCACAGTCACTGGACGAGTCATATGTCAATCATGCAATGCAAATGCCCTCACAGAGAAGAAGTCCCTATATTACACTCAAAAAGCAACTGAAGTTTGGGGACTGTCAAGCATTCTCACTCTCACAAATGAAATTCATGCATAATTACCAACACCATAGGCTTGCCTCTATACTCAAACTCCGGACTGCTAACTAGTTGCACTAGGATCACTTTAGGACTTAATGGGCTTGTAACATAGGCTCACGGGGCTTTGGTATGACATTTTAGGCAAGTAGTGACTGAAAGCTATCCTTGAACTACGTTAACCAACACTTTTACTTCCACAACTCAACCATTTTCATTATATTCCCCCTCATTTTTTCTTTTCAAGCTCTTCCAAGTACTTTCTTTTTCCATTTTAGTTATGCCTTATTTTTGAACTCATTTTGCTATTCTTTTCAATCTAAGGCACTTTTCTTTTCTTTATCTCACACCTGGTACATGATTTTTCTTTTCTTTCTTTCTTTCCCAACTAACCACTTCATTTTCATTACTTTACCAAAATAAGGGTCACCCTGAACTTAGGCTTTTAGCCAAAGGTGAAGTACACAATATTTACTCCCTAAAATAGGCCACTACTTGTAGCCACCCTCAACTTAGCTTTTTGCCTCAATCAAGGTTCACATGTTCAAGGATAGACCAGAGCCAATATCAAAGTATTTTGACAAAACAAGGCTAGGCTAGCTAGGTGTCAAGAAAGAACAAGAACATGAAAAGCTCATACATTTGGAACAAGGGATCTACTATCATATTTGGTAGGTCATTTATGCAAAAGTGAGCTCACTAAAAGAACAAAGGCCTAAGATCCTTTCCCAATCAACCACATCTCTAGTCCAATTTTAGAGTAACAAGGCAAGTTCTGAGTCAATACACAATGCATAAATGCTACAAAGTAAGCTCACACTCTCATGGCATCGCATACACAATCAACATAGACTCACAGGTCAGGCTTAAAACATCTACTTGGCTTCTTATTATTGGGACAAACATTGCTAGATAATCATATGCAGGATTGCAATAATAACCAACAATCTCAAAAATTTTGAGGGTACCAGATTTTCTCAACATTCATAAAATATTTCAAGATTGTATATACGCCAAAAGATAGTAACTACTATATATCTAAAAATTATCTATGCTACCTAAACATGCCAGTTCACCAGAAGTTAAAACATCCACAAGGAAAAAAAGCATAGCAAGAAGACCTTGGGATCAAGAATAGGGGAAGTTATGGATTCAAGGTTACTCAGACTTCACCCTAATCCATAACTTCCCATACTCCACCAAAAGAAGATATTTTGTCCTTAAAGTAACATATATAAGTAATAAAGGAAAAACAAGGGGAATACCTTAGGTTTCCTCCCAAGAAGCGCCTGATTTAGTGTCGCAGCATGACGAGATGAGCTTCAGTATTCATGCTTCCTCTTGGTCCCAATTCTCAACTATCTTAATTTCTTCCATGTCACCCATGTAGAACTTGTGTCTTTGACCATTTACCTTGAAGATTTTCCATCTCTACATTCTAGCTCGATAGCACCATGATTAAAAACTCGTGCTACATAGAAAGGCCCCATCCACTTAGATCTGAGCTTCCTGGGAAACCACGTCAATCAAGAGTTGTAAAGCAACATCATGTCTCCTGGTAAAAATTAGCAGTTTTCAATTTTTTAGTCATGCTAAATCTTCATTCTCTATTTGTACAATGCAGAGCTCTCACACGCTCTCAATCTGAATTCATCTAGCTCATTAATCTGTATCAGTCTAGATGTTGCTACTCTATTCCAATCTAGGTTAAGCTTCTTTAATGCCCACATTGCTTTATGCTCCTATTCGACAGGTAAGTGAAAAATCTTTCCAAATACCAGTTGGTACGGAAACATACCAATTGGTGCTTTGAAGGCGATGCGGTAAGCCCATAATGCATCATCCATCTTTCGAGACCAATCGACATGGTTCACATTTACAGTGTTGGACAAGATTTGCTTTATTTCTCTATTCGATACTTCTACTTGCCCACTAGTTTGGGGGTGATAAGGCATTGCCACCCGATGCTTTACACCATACTTCTCAAGAAGTTCTTTGAATATTCTATTGCAAAAGTGCATCACTGATGATTGCTCGAGGTGTGACAAACCTAGAAAAAATGTTTTTTCGAAGAAAACCTATGAAACTCTTTCCCGCATTGTTTGGCGAGGCTATGGCTCCCACTCATTTAGAGACATAATCTACAACAACCAGGATATACTTATGTCCATGAGAGCTAATGAAGGGTCCCACGAAGTCAATTCCCTAGACATCAAACAACTCAATCACCAAAATGGGATTAAGAGGAAGTTCTTGCCTCCATGAGACACCACCCTCTCTTTGACATCTATCACAGAACTTGACATAATCATGAGCATCTTGATGTACAGAAGGCCAACAATATCCACAATGTAACACTTTGTAAGCCATATGAGCTCCACTATGATGACCACCAACTAATGAGGAGTGGTAGGCTTTAAGGATGCTCATCATCTCCACTTCCGGGACACATCTACGAATGATCCCATCAGCACATACACGAAACAGGCATGGTTCATACTAAAAGAATTTTTTTACTTCATGCATAAACCTACGATGTTGATGGGTATTGAGATCAGAAGGTACAATATCACTCACAAGATAAGTGGCATAGTCAACGAACCAAGGAATAAGATCATGTGAAGCTGCAAACACCCTTTCATCAGGAAAGGAATCCTCAATATCAAGACCATCATCAAACTTTACCATAGATCCATCCTCTAATCTGGAAAGGTAATCGACAACTGGATTCTCCGACCTTTTTCTATCAATCACATCAAAGTTAAATTGCTGCAGAAGAAGCACACACCTATTCAATCTAGGCTTTGCATTTTTCTTGGCCATCAAATACTTGAGTGTTATATGGTCCATGTGTACCATCACTTGGCTCCAAGCAAGTATAATCAAAATTTCTCAAATGCAAAGACCAATGCAAGTAATTCTTGTTCAGTAACCCCGTAGTTTTTCTGGGCAACATTGATTACTTTGCTCACGTAATAGATAGGATATAGAATTTTCTCCTTTCATTTTCCCAATATCACACCTAATGCAACCCACTAGCATCACACATTAATTTGAAGGGCTTTGACCAATCTAGAGCCACAATGATAGGTGTTGAAGTCAATTTTCCCTTCAATTCTTCGAAAGCTTCCAGACAGACATCATCAAACACAAATTTGGCATCTTTCTAAAATAATTTGGATAAAGGATGCGAAATCTTAGAGAAATATTTCATGAAGCATCGGTAGAATCCAGCATGGCCCAAGAAACTTCTAACACCTTTGACTGAGATCGGTGGTGGAAGTTTCTCAATCACCTCAATTTTTGCTTTATCAACTTCAAGTCCTTTACCCGAAATTCTATGACCCAGCACAATATCCTCTTTAACCATGAAGTGACACTTTTCCCAGCACAATACCAGGTGACTTTCAACACATCTTTGCAAGACATCATGCAAATGCAACAAACAATCCTTAAAGGATTGATCCACTACACTAAAATCATCCATGAACACCTCAATTGTACTCTCCACCATGTCTGAGAAAATAGATATCATATATCCTTGAAATGTGGCTAGAGCATTACACAATCCAAATGGCATCCTTTTAAATTCAAAAATGCCATAAGGGCATGTGAGGGTGGTTTTTCCTTGATCCTCTGGTGCAATGACAATTTGATTGTACCCCGAATATCCATCAAGAAAACAGTACCAACTCTTTTCTGTAACTCTATTAAGCATCTGATCTATGAATGTCATAGGAAAGTGACCCTTCTCAGTGGAGGAATTAAGTTTCCTATAATCCATACACACTCTCCATTCGGTAACAGGTCGCATGGGAATCAACTCATTTTTAGCATTCGACACTACTATGATACCCCCTTCTTTGGGACGCACTGAACAAGGTCACCCACTCATTGTCTGCAATAGGATAGATTACCCCCTGCATCTAACTACTTGATGATTTTTTTACGAACCAGTTCTTGCATTGGAGGATTTAACCATCGCTGGTGCTCAATGTTGGGCTTATAGTCCTTAACCAGTTGATCTTGTAGGTGCATATTCCAGGAGATATACCAATGATATCTGCAATAGTCCACCCAATAGCTTTTTTGAATTTCTTTAGCACTGCTACAAGGGCCTCTGCCTGATGTTCACTCAAGTCTACAACAATGATGATCGGGCAACATACCATGCTCTCCCAAAAATGCATATTTTAAGTGTGACAGAAGTGCTTTCAGTTCCAGTTCTGGTGGGATCTTTTTGGAAGAATTGGTGGGAGAAGATTCCCTGTTTTACTGATCTAGTTCTAACTTTGCCTGATGTCTTGCTCAAATACTACCCCAATGGCATTCACTTTCGGGATGCCATCACCATCAAAATTCATTAATACTGCCTCCAAAGTATCAACTCCAAAACATAACTCGACTAGAATCTATGATTCATCATCATCAATAGTTTCAATCATCGAGATTACCCTCAAGTCACAATCTTTACTATCTTGTCGACAAACTTGAAACACCACTACTTCTTCACCAAACCTGAATATGAGCAGTCCTTTCTCCATATCAACCAGAGTGCAACCTATGGCTAGGAAAGGCCTCCCCAGATAGATAGGAACTACAAAATCAACTTCACCGTCAAGAATAACAAAATCAACGGGAATATAAATTTGTCTACTTTTACCAGCACATCGTAAAGTGCCCCCACAGGTTTCTTGATTTTTTTGTCTGCCATTAGTAACTGCATCTTTGTAAGAATAGGTGTACCCAATCCAAGCTTTTTGAAGATGGCAAATGGCATCAAAATTATGCTAGCACCCAAATCACAAAGTGCTTTAACAAATGTCAATTTCCCAATTGTGCATAGTATGGTGAATGCTCCTGGTATTCATGTTTTTGGACTAGCAACTTGGTAGTGATGACACTACATTGAAACCTTTGGGAAAGGTTTTGATAACTGTTTGTTCCTTGTTGACTAGATCATCCATGCACCTTGCATAACCCGACATCTTCTCTAAAGCTTCAAAGGGATGTTCACAGAAAACTTATTGATCATTGCTAAATATTGCTCAAGCTTACTGTCCTCTTCTTTCTTCTTAAGCCATTGAGGAAAAGGTGGTGGGGGCCTTGGAAACGTCTTGAACCTCTTAGGTTGCTCATTTGCGTCATTTATTTTAGCTTTTTCATCATTATTCTTCTTGCAACTTTCATCCACAACTATCGACATAGAGGAATCTATGGTGCTTTTTTCACTTTTATTCATGATCGTCATGCAATACCCATTATCCTTTAGATTTTGAACCGTATTTCTTGGTAAACTGCCCTTTTGGTGTTGGTTCGATTGCAAAGAAACTTGCCTAAATTGTTGTTCCAATTGTTTGATAGCCACCAAGTGAGACTCTATCTTTTGGTTGATGCTTGAGATGTCCGATTTCATTTCTTTCAAGGTCTCATCTTGATGGTCGGTTCTTTTCAACAACTTGTCAATCATCTCTTCCATCCTCAAAGTATTTGGCCCAGTGTCACGGTTGTGAGGTGGCATATAAGGACCATTTCTATAACCATCTCTTCTACTGCATTTAGCATCCGGCACTCTTTCTCTTTCATAATTACCACTTTGGTTGTCTCTATATGTACTATCACGGCCATAGTTCCAAACTTTATTCCCCAAAATCTTGCCTCCAATAGTCCAAATTGGACCCTTAGGGGTTCTTCCGGAAACCCACCGATTGGTTACTCACGAAGAAAGCATCTTCATCAAAAAATGGTTCTTCATACATGGGAGCCTTAAGAGGTTGGTGGATTACCACTTGAACACTCGTTTGGTTTTTCTTTAATACCAAGTACATACTCATGCGAAGTTGAGAAAGTTGTTCCATGATCTCCTCATTGACCTTAGCTTGCTCATTATTGGTGTTTACCGCACAAAAAGTCTTCATAGCACCTCTCTTTCTGGCCCCATGCTCTATTAGTTTTAACCACTTGCTCCATCCTTTTAGCTACCATGATTGTGTTGGCATAATCTTAACTATTCTTGTCAAGCGCCCGATAGATAATCTCAATGAATGCATCATCAACACTCTTATGATCGGGGACCATTCGCAAACACTTAGATGAACTCTCCCATATGGTACTAATAGAGTCACCGAGCAATTGCTAAAAAAAATTTTTTGGTCTTTGAGTTTAAGCTTCTTTGACCTTGAAAAGTACCTCTCCAAAGGCACTAACTAAAGCTCTGCTCAGTTTGTTATTGTACCTGGAGGAAGCACAGACAAGCACACAGTTGCATTACAAGTTAGTGACAATGGGAACACCCACAAAACAACTGCATTTAAGAAAGATTTTGTGTCCCCATGACACTTCTACAAATGAAGATGACATTATACAGATGATGGTAGGGATCATCTGAAGGTAACCCTGTGAACAAACCATGATTTTGGAGTATTTATAGTCTACTCAACACCGTGAACTTTGCATCTACTGATAAAGGTGGCAATACTATAGCACCAATAATGTCCATGACCATAGGGTTCAAGCGATATTGATTCCAACTATAAGCTTTTTCATTAGAATCCCTAAGTTTTGGCCTATTATCCCTTGGTGGTGGATTCTTCTCTCTTCCCATATCATCATTCACATTCATTTCTTCCTCAACCGCAATATCCTCATTCACATGAGCCATTCTTCTAGTGATTTGATAGATCTCCAATTTTATTGGAGCTAAGGGATTGCCCGAGCTCCTAGTATTGGGCATACAATCTAGTACACCCTTCAAGACTAAACAACAAAAACAAAAATAAATGTAAAATACAAAGGAATCTAGAAATTAATACTTGAATTAACTAATAGTGAAATCAAGTCAAGAACCTAGCTATATTCCCCTGCAACGGCGCCATAATTTTTGATGTTCACACTCCAATAACAAAACGGGCGCAGTCAGCAATAAACCTAACCGAAGGTTAGGGTCAAATCCACAGGCAATATGGGGCTTGACTATGTTGATCCAGTAACAATCATTTCAAGCATCGATCATTATATTCTCTAAAATGGGGGGTTTTGTGATTCAAAATGAAGAACAAAAATAAACACTATGCTATTTACGCAAAAAGACAATCAAATTGAAGGACAACTTGGGAATTGTGCTCCCCATGATTCGTTGACTCAATTACCCTAGACAACATCATTCTAATTAGGAATTCGCATGCAGTACGGTAACTTAGGTTCTTCCAGCCTTCTTGTGAAGGTAAAGATCAAATTTCACCGTGGTGCTTGGTCGACAACTATGGCGTGCCAACTAACCGCTACCCATTGTCCCAGTTAACCTTCCCTTGGTTAGGTTCGATTGATTAGATGAAAACACATTAATCGAATTTTGACATTTACATCCCTTTTTCTATTCGTTACTAGCTTGGTTGGGATCGTGATAGTAGGTGGGGTTTGATGTTGGCCACCACCAAACAACAATCCAAACGATGGGAAATAAATAATACATGTAAAAACCCCAATCAAAGAAATGTACAAAGTCTAGGTTATTTCAAGTCAACTACTCATGGTTCCCACAACCCCAAGTTGTGGGTGCTTAGCTACTCATGGCTAAGGCAAAATCAACAATAATGAATAAGAGAGACATAGTTGAGTGTTTACCCAAAACAATGAAAAGCAAGAACACTTCAAGTTGAAAACTACAATCTTGGATTAATGGCAAATGAGTACAATATGGGTTTTCAATCCCCCAAAAGAGGGTTTTCAAATTGAAAGATAAAAATATCCACTAAACCCCAAAAATGCTTTTAGAATATTCAAAAGTATCTCTAAATGTCAAATCTCTCTTCAAACAAAACCTAACATTATCTATTTATACTATTTACAAAAATACCCTAAAAATTAAATAGAAAATACAGCTTGCAGGTATTACATCTCGCAGATACGACTCGTAGGGTGAGCTAGAGTCGTAATCGGGGTTTCGTAGTCAACATTTTGTATTTTGGATTTGATTTCTACGACCCACTGTTACGAGTCATTGCTTGGGCTATGACTCGTATGTTCTTCTCGTAGTCTAGGCCTTCAGTTCTTGGTTCAAACTTTTGGCTCACTATTCCTTGCTACGACACTTACCTATACGAGTCACAATGAGACCTATGACTCATAGGGTGGCCTCGTATGGCTGACCTTCACTTTGCAAATTCTTGATTTTGCTCACTGTTTTTTGCTACGAGGCCACTCTATGACTCGTAGCTTGGGCTATGACTCGTAGGGTGGCTCGTATGTCCTGTACTTCAACAAAATCAGCAATTTTCTCCCAAAATCAAGTCAACCTACATTTTCTGTAAGAATAACACAAAAACACATAAAAATCTTAAAAGGTCACATTAAGAACTTGTAAAATCCCTTATTTTAGGCATCAAATATGTTATATTTTGACAGAACATCAGTCGTCCAATTCCCCTTATTCAATCCTTAGAAACTGATTTCAGACCAACCCATCTGCGATACCAATCTATGATTCATAGATTGATCTAATCCCTCATGGTATCCTCCCATACATGGAAAATTTTTCAACATCCAAAACCCTAACCACGAGACCAGTTATGGTCTGTAAACCCAAGTATGACATGTCATGTTGTTTGTAGTTTCAACTTCAAAAACTTATTTTTCCGTCATGCTACCTATCCAAGAAGACTTACCAACGACCATAAACACTTTTACGGGCTATAAAAGGCCTATGCAATTTCTTTCAACACTTAGCAAAATTTCAATCCTGTGAGCTCTAATCCATCATCTCGATCTACGACTTGTGGATTTAACCACAAGCTATGAACTAGGCTCGTACATGGCCTCTGAAACTTTTCCAGTGCCATTTTTTTAATTCTTGACCATCCTAACTTGCGGGTCCTTACACATTGTCTCGTAGAAGGAAAGCCATAGTTTCTCTTTAAGGGGAATTACAATAACATAAGTCTAATTCATGCCTTTACATCATAGACTTTGGAGGGGACCATGAATAGAAATATCATAAATCCTTTCAAACCAAGAAGACATATGTTGGAGTAAGACTACAACTGACAATAAGACCATCCAGACTACTACATGAAATCCCAATGTTTTCTCTATACCAAGCGAAAGAGGAGTCTATTTTTCCAAGGTAGACTTGAATTTCACCCTATAGACTCTACACTAAAATGATGAGACTAACATGTACATAACGACCCTACCCTTTAGGCTCTATTCTAGCATGGTGAGTGTCAAATCATAAAGCTATATGGATCCATTACCTAGCCTGGTAGGCACATTATCATACATGATAGCATGTAGTTATGGGACTTGAAAATTTATATATGAAACCTTGCGGATTGTCCCTCTCGCTCAAGCTTATTTGATGCTAAGACATTTCCCACAGAATACATAATCATGTATATATATATATATATATATATATATATATATATATAGTCATCATAGTTTAGAAGTCATACTTTCATAGTTTGTAAAATAGACATTATAACTTCATGAAAACTTATCATACCTTAAGAATAGTACATCTAGATAACTTTGCATATAGTGTGAGAATACTCCCCATCTTATCATTATTTAATAGTTATTAAGGGATTTAGTCACCCTTATCATTAAATCATCATCAAAATCACTCTTTTATACTTAGAATCACAATTCATAAATCATAGCTTAACATAGGAAATTAGGGTCATATGTGGATTCAAGAGAAATTGAAGTTAAAAATCATGCAAATAGATGAAAGTCATGTAGGAATCATGCAATAAGAATCAATTTGGATTATTAGGATAGGAACCCAATCAATTCGACAAGCGCTAATTATCACATACTTGAAATCACTTGAATTCACTTAGAAATTGTGTAATTCTTCATAATTCATATATAATTAAGTGTAATAGTCATGTAATAATCATAATCCAATTATTTGGAATAGAATCATGAAAACTCATAAGAAATCATCATTTAACTTTGATAGATCGAGAGTTTGAATTAGGCTCCAATGATGAATCTAGTCTACGAATGAAACTCTATGTAACTTAAGTAAAAGCTCTAACAATTAGAATGAAATAACCTTCAAATCCTTAGCAAAAGCTTGAAACCTAGCTCTAGTAGAGTCCCTACCACAGACAGAAGATTTAGAAATTTTGAGAGTTATTTGAGAGTGAATGAGTTATGATGAAATCAGGAATAGGTTTTATAGAATTTGAGTCAGTTAAGTCAATTAATACGGTCAAAAAGACATAATTTAGGAGTCAAATGGACAAAAAATGACCAAAAAGTCCTCCATTTAAAAATTACTGAACCCATCTATGAACCTTCTTTACGATCCATAGACTAATGTATGACTTATACATTAGGGGTTTCATCCGATCGAAATTGATCCCTAAAAATGGTCTCTAAATCTCACTTTACAAAACAGTGTTTACGACTCATTCTTTCTTTTATGGTTTGAACTTGGCCTTTGTACTTTGCATGGTCCAAAATTTTATCTACTAAAATTTGATCCTTTAATATACAAGCTAAGAGTATAGTCCATAGTTCCATTTACAGGCTGTAATTCCTACTTATAATAGGCTTCCATACTTAGAAATATCTTCATCCTGCAGGGTCTAGTCTACAACATCTATCTATGACCCGTGGAACAAATCACGAGTCGTAGATTGGCTCGTACATTCAGTCTAGTTTCAAACCTTTTCACAACTTTCCTATATTTCATACAATTCAATATGTAGGGTATTACAATATCTCTCCCTTGGAATCACTCGTCTTCGAATGAGACAAAAGCAAGCTTGAGTAGAGTAGACACTTGACTAACAATCCATCATTAGTGTAAAAATGCAAATTAAGCATCAATTTTATGAAATCATCACACTTATGCATCAAATATCATTTAAAAACAGTCTTATGATCATGCATACATGCAATATGACAAGGAAATATATATTCGTGAGAAATTGGAGGAATAAATCATATTTAGGTACCTTAGGTTTGAATAGAAGGAAATAGGTGAGGATATTGTTTCATCATATCCTCCTCTGATTCCCAAGTAGCACTCTCAACTTGTTGCTTTCTCCATAACACTTTAACAAATGCAACTTTGTTATTTCTCAATCACTTCATTTGTCGGTCTAAAATCTCATTCGGTACCTCTTCAAAAGTCAAATTCTCCTCAATAGTCATATCCTTTAATGAAACAATGGAATTAGGATCACCCATGAATTTTCTCAACATCGACACATAAAACACCATATGAACCATAGCTAACTCAATAGGAAAATCTAGCTTGTATGCCCCCTTCCCAATTCGTTTAATAATCTTGTAACGTCCCACATATCTAGGACTCAATTTGCCTTTTTTGCCAAAATACATTACACCTTTTCATAGGTGCAGCCTTTAAGTACAATCAATCACCTTCATCAAACTCAAGGTCCCTTCTTCTAACATTGGCATATGACTTTTGGCGACTTTGGGCAGCCTTCAACCTTTCTTTATAACCTTTACTTTCTCCATAGTATCAATACCAAATTTAGTCCAATCAAAAACATTACTCCAACTTCAAATCATCCCACCAGTGACCTACACCATCTGCCATACAAAGCTTCAAACGGTGAAATCTCAATACTTGAGCGGAAGCTATTGTTGTAAGCAAATTCAATAAGAGGTAGGTGACTATCCAAACCACCTTTGTAATCAAGCACACATGCCCTCAACATATCTTCTAAGGTTTGAATTGTCCTTTCGACTTGCCCATCTATTTGAGGGTGAAATGTGATGCTTAGCTTCACTTTTATACCAAAGCCCCTTTAGAAAGACCTCCAAAAACTAGAAGTAAATTGAGCACCACAATCCGATATTATGAGCAATAGTATCCCATGAAACCTTACCAATTCTTAGACATAGACCTTAGTATAGTCTTTGGCACCATAGGAAGCCATCATCAGCAAAATGTGGGTTGCTTTGTTCATCCTATCTGCCACCACTTATATCGAGTCAAATCATTTTCGAATCTTTGGTAAACCCGTAATGAAATCTATATTCATGTCTTCCCATTTCTAAATAGGTATCACAATGTCTTTGGCCAAACCACCTAGTCTTTGGTATTCCACCTTCACCTATTGAAAATTTAAACACGTCATCACACACCTTGCTATGTCTTTCTTCATGTCATTCCACCAATACACCTCTCTCAAATCTCTAAACATTTTGGTGGATCCCTAATTAATAAAGTACATAGAGTGGTGAGCCTTATCAAGTATCTTTTCCCTTAGACCATCTACCTTAGGGACATACAACTGCCCTTGGTAATGAAGTACTCCATCTCACCCTTGTGAGAAGACCTCAACTTTCTTGTCAACCAACTTCTTCAATTTAACCAAAGAAGTATCCATGTCTTATCTTGCTTTAAGCTCCTCTACTAAAGATGATCCCCCCATTTTGTGCAGGTACACTACCATTCTTCAAGCCATTTAACCTCACACCCAAATAAGTCAAAGGTGCACTTCCTTGACTAGTTGTTTCTTTCCATTCTAAACATACGCAGTGCTGCCCATAGAAATTCTACTTAATGCATAGGTCACAATATTTGCTTTGTCGGGGTAGTATATCACATTCATGTCATAATCCTTTAGAAGCTCCAACCACCTCCTTTTCCTTAGGTTCAAATCCCTTTGGATGAATAGATATTGCAAACTTTTATGGTTGGTGAATATGTCAACATGCACTCCGTAGAGATAATGTTGCCAAATCTTCAATGCAAACACAATGGCCAATAACTCAAGATTGTGAGTCGGACAGTTCCTTTCGTGTACCTTCAATTGGCTTGAGGCATAGGTAATGACCTTTCAATGTTGCATCAACACACAACTTAAGCCTACACATGAGGCATCATAATAAACAACGAAACTATCCAAACCTTCGAGCAATGTCAAAATAGAGGCTGAAGTAAGATGATCTTCCAATGTTTTAAAACTTTTCTCACATTCATCGGACCATTAAAATTTCACCTTCATTTGGTCCAACTTAGTCAAAGGAGAAGCAATGGAAGAAAACCCTTTTAACAAATCTTTTATAATACCTAGCCAAAACTAAAAAGCTCCTATTATCGGAAGGAGACAATCATTTAGGTCATGTATTTATCGCCTCTATCTTCTTTGGATCCACTCTAATACCATCACCAAAAATAGTGTGGCCAAGAAGCTACCTCCCTTAGCCAAAACTCATACATGCTAAACTTGGCAACAAGTTGTCTACCTCTTAATGTTTGCAACACAATCTGCAAATGACTCTCATGTTTACTTGTATCCCGTAAATAAACCAATATATCATCTATGAACATAACCATGAACACGTCCAAGTATGGATTGAAAATCCTTTTCATCAAATCCATGAAAGTTAAAGGAACATTTCTTAGTCCAAATGACATAACTAGAATTCAAAATGACCATATTCGGTACTAAATGTTATCTTTGGAATGTCATCCTCTTTCACCCTCAATTGGTGATATTTGAATTGAAGATCAATCTTAAAGAAATAACGCGAACCTTGTGGATGATCAAATAAGTCATAAGTACTCAAAAAGGGATACTTACTTTTGATGATCACTTTGTTTAATTGCTAATAATCCACACATATCTGAAGTGAACCATCCTTCTTTTTTACAAACAATATTGGGGCACCCTATAGCGACACACTAGGTCTTATGAACACTTTATCAAACAAGTCTCTTAGTGGTCCTTCAATTCTTTCAACCCTGTTGGGACCATTCGATACGGAAGTATAGATATAGGTTGGGTGTTGGGTAAAAGGTCAATGTCAAAGCTGATTTCCCTTTTGGGAGGAACACTGGGCAAGTCATCAGGGAATTCTTTAACTATATGAACCACATCAAGAGTAGGAACCTCGGACTCAACATCTATAACCCGGACATCATCATATATATATCCCTGAGAAATCATTTTCATAGCCTTTACATAAGAGACAAACTTACCCTTGAACACCGAATTTGTTCTCTTCCACTAAAGAATAGAATCATTAGGAACTTGGGATGTAACCCTACGAGTTTTACAATCAACAGAAGAATAAGATGCATACAACCAATCCATACTGTAACGACCCAAAAAGTTCCCAAAAATGTGCTTCGGAAGTGCCCAAAATAGTAATTTTCATATATCTCAAAATTCATGTGCGATATCAAACATCCGACTGCATATTCTTGTTCAGAGGGTCAAATTGAGTGACAAACAAGACTAACTCCAATTTAAGAGCAATTAATTAGCAATTTCGATTTTCCAAGAATGCAATTTCCAGTGATGTTTGCACGCCCCTGGCACGACACGTCAGGGCGCGCAGATGAACAAATCTCATTTTCGTGATAGGTCCACGAAGTGGGCCTATATATTTTTTGCCTAGTTAATTTTTGTGTGGTCCAAGACTGTTGGGTCTTGGGCCTAACTGTCCCTAAATGTGAATATACCTATACTTAGACATTTTTCACCCTCATATCATTCTAATCATTTCCCAATACTCATTCAAACACTTAGCCAAATATTTTATTCCTAAATTCAAGTCTCTAAACCTTCTCCGGATCTAAGGATTTCCTCTCAAGCTTCAAGTCTCCATCCATCTTTATCAAGTTCATCTCCAAAGCTAAGGTATGTGGATTTCTTTCTTGGATTCCTTTCACCCGTGATGCCCAAGCTTCCTTTTACCCTAAATTGCATAATTTAAAGTTGATTTACAAATGGTTCTTATTTATTATGAAAATCACAACATACTATCTTCGGGTTTATGAAATTGTGACTATTTTACTATCTTTTGTGCTATGAATCTAAGATCTAATGTGAGAATTTAATCAGGGTCTTGATATATATTGCTTGAGGGTATTACCAAGTATCTATCGGGGGTTTTACATTGAATTTTGTAGCATGATAACACTCTTGAATTGCATGATTTTATACTAGCATTACACACCCTCTGAGTATTTGATAAAATGTCCAGTTATGGGTTCTTGAGGAATTGAAGTTCCAATGCATGTCTTATGAGTTGAATGACTATATGATGATGAAATGATGATGAAATGAACATATATATATATGGTATTCTCTATATAGTGTGGAATATGACCATGTCCTGCATGGGGTTTGCGTGCCGGGTAATCGTGTCAAGGGGTTCATACCTTGATAACCATGTCGAGGGGTTTGTAGCTTGATAACCATGTCAGGGGGTTTGTACCCCTGTCACCAAGGATGGTAAAGTGTGATGATCTACCAACCAATTAAGGGGTTTATGCCTCAATCACCAGGGATGGTTGGGTGAGACGATCCACCAACATGATAGTGGTCTCTTCTTACACGTGTATTATATTCTATGTAAGCATGTTTTACGTAAGCATTTATCATACATGTCATCTTGCTATTATGCTACCTATCAAAAATTTTACCATGCATTTTGCTTATGATGTGATGTCTATCCATTGTTGCATTGTATCCTATATACTTAGTACATTCAAATGTACTAACATATACTCTATGCCTACATGATGTCACTATGTAGGAACGGTGCTTCGCTTGATCATCCTCCTCCTCCACGTGGCTAGAACGATTGTCTCTCAAGGTTGTTAGTAAGTCCTCCATTTCAGGGACGTTACTTATGATCTCTTGCTATGTACTAAGACTATTTTTCCTTTGTTATGTATTGACTATGAGAGTGAGTGCGATTATTTTCGAGGCCCCCACTCTTATCTATGTAGTAGAGTGTTGTTGGACATGTTATGTGTCTATGCTATGAGTCTTGACTCTCTTATTTATTGATGTTATGATATGGAAGTTTGCCTTAGTCCCAATTCCCTTGTTTATGCCTATCTTTCATTGTCATTTTAATTGTTTTCGTGACTAAGAATGTGTAATTATATGCTATGTGGCTTATTTGGGGTTCCTTCAAGTCCCTCATTTGCCAGTCACGTCCAGGCCCTAGACTTGGGTCGTGACAAAGATAGTATCAGAACACTAGGTTGTTAGATCCTCGGAGTCTAACACACCCATTTATTAGAGTTGTATTCATGGTTGTGTTGTGCACCACAACTATGACTACAAGGTTATGAGACGTTTTAGGAAATGCTTTCTTGTTTCATGTTCTAAGTCATGCTATGGAGTTGAAGTAAGCTTTCCTCCCCTAACGCTTGTTTTTTTCTATGCTAGTCATGCCTAACACGAGAGGAAGATGACCCCACTTACCCGAGGAGCAATCGGCCAATGGAGAGCTTAGGGATGCTCTAAACCTACTTGCACAAGTGGTAGCTAATCAAGCCAATCAAGGGGCCCAAACCTCTCAAGCTCAGCCTCTCGGGTGAGAAACTTCATAAGAATGAATCCCCCGGAATTCCATGGGTCAAAGGTTACTGAGGACCCTCAAGAATTCATTGATAAGGTTTACAAGATTTTGTCTATCATGGGTGTGAGGTTGGAGGATAAGGTGAAGTTAGCGGCCTACCAACTCAAAGGGGTAGCTCAAATATGGTACAGCAAATGGAAGGAAGAGAAGAGAGTCAACTATGTGGTGCTTTATAAGGAGCTCAAGGTGGCCTTCCTTAATCGGTTCTTTCCCCTTGAACTTAGGGAAGCTAAGTTGGTGGAATTTATAAATTTGAGAAAAGGGTCCATGAGTGTGAGGGAGTATGCCCTCAAGTTCAACCAACTTTCAAAATATGCTCCGCATTTGGTGGCCGACTCAAGATCTAGGATGAACAAATTTGTGATAGGTGTGTCCGACTTGGTTAGTAGGGAGGGCCGGTCCACCATGTTGATTATTGACATGGACTTGTGACATTTGATGACCTATGCCGAGCAAATGAAAGAGGAAAAATTGAGGAAGAGAAGGGGCCATGATGCCAAAAGGGCCCATTTTGATGGCAAGTTCCAAAGCCGAAGGGTTGGACGGCTCCACCAAGGTCAAGGGTCTTCTCATGCTTCTAATAGGGGATTTGCCAATGACTTCCCAAGAACCCAAGGTGCTGGTGTGTTGGTTTCTAATGAGGTGTATCCGAGGTGTGGTAAGGTTCATAAGGGCCCATGCTAGAGAGGTACAAATGCATGTTATAGTTGTGGGAAGTGGGTCACAAAAAGCTGGATTGCCCTCAAAATCGCAACAAGGGCAAAGAGGTTTGTCCACAAGGTGCTAAGCGGTTCCTTTAGAGAGGTGTACAACAAGATGGTTCCCTAAGGCACAATCAGTTTTATACTTTGCATGGGAGGCAAGGTGTGGATGCGGTCCTCGATGTCATTACTGGTATGTTAAAAATATTTGACTTTGATGTGTATGCGTTGATTGATTCCGGTGCCACTCTTTATTTTATTACCCTCTTTGTTGCCAAAAAGTTCCATGTTGACCCCGAGTTGTTGGATGAGTCATATGAGGTGTCTACTCCTATTGATGTATCTATTGTTGCTAGAAAAGTTTATAGAAGTTGTCCTATTTGCATCTTGTATAAAATATCGCTTTATGATCTTGTTAAGTTTGACATGGTTGATTTTGTTGTTATTCTTGGTATGGATTGGTTACATGCATACTATGCTTCTATTGATAGTAGAACCCGTAGGGTCAAATTCCAATTCCCAAATGAATCCATCCTTGAGTGGGAGAGTCATGATATGGTGGTCAAGGGTAGGTTCATCTCTTGCATTAAAGCCTGTAAGTTAATCTCTAAGGGGTGCCATTATCATCTTGTGAGGGTTAGGGATGTGGAGTCCAATGTCCTTCCCATAGAGTCGATTCCGGTTGTAAATGAGTTTCTTGATGTCCTTCCAAATGACCTTCCTAGTGTTCCTCCCCAAAGGGAAATAGATTTTCGTATAGTGCTCCTCCCGGATGCTCAACTATATTAATTTCCCCTTACCATATGGCATCAGCGGAGTTGAAGAAGTTGAAGAAGCAATTGAGAGACTTGTTGGAGAAGGGGTTCGTTAGGCCTAGCCAATCACCTTAGGGTGCACCGGTGTTGTTTGTGAAAAAGAAGGATGGATCCCTTAGGATGTGCATTGACTATCGGCAACTCAATAGGGTCACCATCAAGAATAGGTATCCTTTTCCAAGATGATTAGTTTGACCAATTACTAGGGGCTAGCCATTTTTCTAAAATTAATCTTCGGTTCGGGTATCATCAAGTGAAGGTGAGGGAGTGTGATATTCCCAAGACGGCCTTCCAGATTAGATATAGGAATTATAAGTTTGTTGTGATGTCTTTTGGGTTGACCAATGCGCCGACCATTTTATGGATCTTATGAATAGGGTTTTCAAAGCCTACCTTGATTCAATTTGTTGTGGTATTCATTGATGATATTTTGATCTATTCGCTTGGTGAGGAGGAGTGTAGGGCTCATTTGAGGGTTGTGTTGCAGAGAGTGAGGGAGGAGAAATTGTATGTTAAATATAAAAAATATGAATTTTTATTGAGGGAGGTTGCCATCTCAGGACATGTAGTGTCGGGGGATGGCATTAAGGTGGATCCAAAGAAGATCGATGTGATTAGTAATTGCCCTAGACCGTTGACCCCGTCGGACATTAGGAGTTTCGTAGGCTTATGTAACAACCCACACTTACAATATTGGTAATATGCAAATGAAACATGACATGGTTTGGTCAAATTAGTGCTAATTTTAAAAAGTGCTTGAATCTCGTGTTAATAGGCTATATGTGCGTCTAACGCTTAAAAGGGTCGAGTGAATACATGTTTTGTGTCAAATTGAGGAGATTACGGCCTTAAATGAAGTAAGAGAATTGAGGTGCTTATATTACTTAACAAGCTAGCAGGTGAGTCACCAACTTGCTTAGCTTAAATTTGCTAGCTAAACGAAGACGAGGCCCGACGTCGGATGTGTCCAAGTCCAATTATGAATAAAGTCCGTGTTAAGGGTATAACTTTAGCCTATGTTTTAGCATCATAAATGGACTATATGTTCATCCCAAGTATGATATTAAAAGGGCCCAAAGACATCACAATACACTTAACCATTTGGGCCAAAACTAGGTGAAGAGAAAGTTGGAAAATAGGCAGCCCAAGTCCATCAACTTAGAGACCCATTTAGGCCCAAGTGTAATGGTCAAGCTGCTGGATAACCAACTTATTAATGTGTGGCTTAAGGTGGTCATAACGTCAAGAGTAAATCGGCTAAATTGGTCCTTCAAAAGGGGGTTACAAACAGCAAAGTTTATTCACTCTTAGACTTGGAAACATTTCAGCTTTTCACAATTTTCTCTCTACACTTTTTTGACCTAGAAAGCAGCTACAAGGGTACCTGTAGGGTTCTTGAAGAATACCTACACCTTGAAGGTAGTGGTAAGTAAGTCTACACATGTGTTTAGTATGGTTTTCTTATGAAAAACAAGAAGTATATGCTAGTATGTTGTGCTGGAAATTTGAGACAGCATGTATTGAGAAAGTTGTTGCATACTTGCCTTTTGTTTTAGTGACTTCTCTATGGTTGTGGGCGGTATTATGAAGAGAAATTGATGTTCTTGATATAGTTTGAGTTATATTTATTACCCTAAGGTTGTTGCCCTGATTTTGGTTTCATTTAACCAATTCGTTTTATTATGCTATTTTAAGTGTAATGTTGATTGGAACTTGTGGACTGTTGGATGGAAGGTCATTGGCTCACGTCCTTCATGACTTCCTTAGTGATGTAATTAAACTGTTTTAGGTCCATTTTCATGTGTAAATATTGTTGGAACAGTTTGGTTAGAGTTGGCATAGGTTTGGAATCGTCGACGTCGAAATGTAGCGAAGGAAGGTAACGTTATGTTGTCCATTTTAAGGTTGTGTAGAATATTTATGTGTTGTGCTTTGTGGGATGTTGCAAGACTTTTATGGCACTAAAACATGCTGGACATGATATGTACATGTGAGTATGTACTAAAAAAATACGATTAGAGGTGAAACGGTTGAAAGAAAACGCTAGAGCTTATAATTGTCCGCTTGCTGCTCGTATATTGTTTTTCTATGAGATTGGGCTTCCAAAGTGTATCTATTGGCTGCTAATACTAATTTTATCATCTACTATGTTGTAGGTAAGTATTTGAAGGAAGGGAAGGTTATTTCGAGATAGTAACAAGGTCATACAACGAGGTATGTAAGGCTACTTGATTTCGTATTACTTGGCATGAAAATACAGTCTTCCTTGGCACATAAAGGCACTTACCAACTCCGACACAACTATTCACTATGTCTACACTCTTGCACATGTTCATATGCTCCCATACATAGTCACCTTCAAATATGCATACATACATGTATACGAAGTTACATGGGTTCTTTTTGCCAAATAAAGTCCACGAGTTATTTCATCTCATACACATTTCATTAGTTATGTAACGTACTCTTTTCATTGTCATATTATCTTGTATGATTATCAACCTATCATATGCTACATATACAGTCCTACATATCCAATATTGTGACCACCAAAAGAACCATCTCAATGGTAATTTAAAGATAAAGTATATTGTTGACTGATAGGTGGTAGCCTGAGGGATGGAAGAATCACCTAGCCAGGGACGATCCTATCACGGGTGGTAGCCCGAGGGGTTAAGGATGAACCTAGCCAGGGACGATCCTAATACATTATTTATTGATGGGTGGTAGCCCGAGGGGTAGAAGAATCACCTAGCCCGGGACTATCCTATCACGGGTGGTAGCCCGAAGGGTTAAGGAATAACCTAGCCAGGGACGATCCCGATACAGTTTACAACTGATCAGTTGGTCATTTGTATTATAGCTGTGCACAGATTATACAATAAAGGTAAAATGATATAAAGAACATAAAGTACATGATTCCAAAGTATAACAAAAGGTGGTCTCTTATCCTACACTAGTGCATAGTTTTATTTGAGTTGTTACTTCATGTACAGTATATCCTGCCTTACATATTCAGTACATTATCCCGTACTAACGTCCCTTACGAGGGACCTGCATTTCATGCTGCACTGCAGGTACAGGTGCTAGTAGATCTCCCAGTAAGAGTACAGGATATTCAGTTGTTGTTACCAAGCTTCAGGTTGCTTCGGGGCTTTGTATATATAAAGAGCCTATATGTTTGTATTGTATAGTTTCTCGAGGTGGGGCATGTCCCGACCCTTATTAATTACTCTTCCTTAAATAGAGGCTTCGTAGACTATGTAAATCAAGGTGTGGTCATGTCTCGTACTTTAGACACCATATCCCCAACGGCCTAGTAATATGCATTTCCTTTTGGCTTTTTATCACTGTTTATTTTCTTAAAGGCATGTCAAACATATAAATCCCTTATAATACGTATAGAAAGAGCATAGATACAGGTTGGTTCTCCCGGGCCCTATTGACAACGGGTGCCAGCGCGCCTTAATGCGACTTGGGGCGTGACAGAGGTGGTATCAGAATGGGTCATCCTAGGGAGTCTACAAAGCCATGTCTATGTAAAATCTTGTTTATCGATGTATTGTGAACCACATTTATAAGCAGGAGCCTACGTGACATTTAGGAGTTGTTACTTTCTTTCCATTCTTTAGATTGTGCCATAAAGTCAAGTGTAACAGGTGCATTATGTCTAATCCCTAAATTCTTTTGTACAGCAAGTATGCCAGAAACAAGGCAGAACAAAGTAAAGGGAAGGGAGTAGAAGTGGTGGTTGGTATACCCAGCCAGGTGAGACAACGAGATGAGGTTCGAGAGGAGTCTTTGTCACAGACATCTCCAACTCCTCCACTTTCTGATAAACTTGAAGAGTAGTGAAATTCCATTAGAACCACCTATTGACCGTATCAGGATCTGAGAAATGCAGTCCAACTATTGAATCATATAGTTGTTGGCCAAGGTCAAAGGTAGGAAGGTCCAGTTATGGGTACATGTGATACAAATAGGGCAGCTGGCATGAGGATACGTGATTTTCTTAATTTGGACCCTCCATCCTCCACTGGGTCAAATCCAAATGAAGATCCTCAAGACTTTATTAATCAGATTCAGGACACATTAGATGTTATGCACGTGAGTTTACCGAAGATGTCGAGTTAGCGACATATAGGTTGAAGGGTGTGGTTGTATTGTGGTATGAAGCTTGGAAGCAATCTAAAAGGATAGATGCACCTCCAGCTACCTAGGAAGAGTTCAAAAAGGCATTTTTTGACCATTATTTGCCATTAGAGATCCGAGAGGCCCGTGCAGATCAGTTGCTGAATCTCCACCAAGGGAATATGAGTGTGAGGGAGTATAGCCTTCAATTTAATTCCCTGGCAAGGTATGCTCCTAATGTAGTTACTACCATGGCAGATAGAGTTCATCGATATGTAGATAGGTTGGATATGTATATGGTCAGAGACTGCACCATGGCTTCCTTGAACAAAGATATGGACATAGCGAGAATGCAGGCTTTTTCACAAAAATTAGAGGATCAGAGGCAGAGGAGAAGGACAAAAGAGTTAGAAAGGGGGAAGGCCAAGAGAGCCAGATCTACAGGGAAGTTTACGCCATCCCAACATGAGCTTAGGCCTCGGTTTTGTAATAGACCGCCTAGGCCATCACCCTCCCACTTTGCGGCCAGTGCTCCACCATAATTTCAAGGGTCCCAAAGTAATCAGTTTGGTCAACGAGGTGAAGGGCAAGGTGCCCGAGAAATGGGTTATTTGGCAAGCTAACCAATGACTCCCAGGAAGCCTTGCAAATAGTGTTGAAGGAGTCATCTGGGTGTATGTTATGTTGGGACAGATGTTTGCTATTGGTGTGGTGCGCCAGGGCACATGATAAGAGATTGCCCAAGGAGTCGTATGGGTGGCATGGCACAATCTACAGGATCAACTGTTGCATCATCATCATCAGTTCCTCTAGCCAGTAGGGGTCAGCAAGCACCTATGGTTCGTGGTAGAGGTATTAGAGGGGTAGCTAGCTCTAGAGGGTTTCAGAATCGTACTTATGCACTGGGAAGTCGGCAGAATTTGGAAGCTTCACCTGATGTGATCATAAGTACGTTGTCCATATTTTCACATAATGTATATGCATTAATTGATCTCGGTTCTACACTATTATACATCACTCCACTAGTTGCTAGGAAGCTTAAGAGAATACCCAAATTGTTGAACAAACCATTTGAAGTGTCTACACCAACTAGTGAATCTATTATGGCTAGAAAGGTTTATTATGACTGTGCAGTAACTGTTCGTCGCCGTGACACATTAGCTGACCTAATTGAGTTAGAAATGGTGGAATTTGATGTTATAATGGGTATGGATTGGTTATCTTCTTGTTATGCCACCGCGGATTGCCGAAATAAGAGCGTGTATTTCCACTTTCCAAATGTGGCAGTTATTGAATGGGAAGGCAATGTTGGGGTGCCACAGGGTAAGTTTATCTTTATTTTAAGGCAAGAAATATGATATCCAAGAGGTACATATGTCATCTAGTTAGGGTGAGGGATATGGAGGCAGAATCACCAACTCTTCAGTCAGTTCCAGTATTGAATGAATTTGTCAATGTGTTCCCTGAAGAACTCCTAGGCTTACCTCCTGAACGAGAAATAGATTTTGATATTGATTTACTTCCAGGCGCTCAACCTATATCTATCCATCCATATATAATGGCCCCGGCAGAATTGCATGAATTAAAAGAACAGTTAAAAGATTTATTGGAGAAGGGTTTTATAAGACCTAGTGTGTCCCCCAGGGTGCACCAGTGTTATTTGTATGAAAAAAGAATGGCACCTTGAGAATGTGTATCGACTATCGACAATTGAATAGGGTGAAAATTAAGAATAAATACCCTCTCCCCAGGATTGATGATTTATTTGATTAGTTACAGGGTGCCAAATGCTTTTCAAAAATTGATTTGAGATCAGGTTATCACCAAGTGAGGGTGAAGGAGGAAGATATACCTAAGACTGCTTTCAAAACATGCTATGGTCATTTTGAATTTCTTGTCATGTCATTTGGGCCAACGAATGCACCAGCTATTTTTATGGATCTGATGAAGAGGGATTTTAAGCCATTCTTGGATGTGTTCGTGATAGTATTCATAGATGGAATTTTGGTATATTCAAGATCAGAAGAGGATCACACTGATCACTTGTGACAGGTGTTACAAATTCTTCGTGATCGATAGTTGTATGCCTAGTTTTCTAAATATGAATTTTGGATAAAATCAGTAGCATTCTTAGGTCATGTTGTGTCTGATGAGGGGATAAGGGTTGATTCACAAAAGATAGAAGCTGTATAAGATTGGCCAAGACCAACGACACCAACAGAAGTTCAGAGCTTCCTAGGTTTAGCAGGTTATTACAGAAGGTTTGTGGAAGGTTTTTCTTCTATTTTTGCACCCCTAACAAAGTTACACATAAGGCAACCAAGTTCCAATGGAACGATGTATGTGAAAGGAGCTTCCAGGAGCTAAAAAATAAGTTAACTTCTGCACCTATGCTAGTACTTCCAGAAGGCACTGAGGGGTATAAAGTGTATTGCAATGCTTCAGAAGTTGGCTTATGGTGTGTACTGACACAACATGGTAGGGTAATTACTTATGCATCTAGACAACTACGACCACATGAGAAAAACTATCCAACACATGATCTTGAACTAGCAGCGGTTGTGTTTGCCTTGAAGATATGGCGCCACTATTTGTATGGGGTTCACATTGACATATATACTGATCATAAGAGCCTACAATACATCTTTAAGCAGAAAGACCTAAACTTAAGATAGCAGAGATGGCTGGAGCTAATAAAGGATTATGATGTTGATATATTATACCATCCGGGGAAAACAAATGTGGTAGCTGATGCTTTGAGTTGTACGACAATCATGAATACCAGTAATCCAGTTGTGATAAGTCAAGGAATGGCTAACGATCTACATCAGTTAGCCAGTATAGGAGTTTGCCTTCTTGAAACTCCCAAGGAAGGGGTTATTGTACAGAATGTTGCGGAGTCTTCATTGGTAATGGAGGTGAAAGAAAAGAAGTTCGAAGATCTTGTTCCACGATAGCTTAAGGTAAAGGTGAGTCAGGGTATGGTAAAGGGATTTGATCTTGCACAAAATGGAGTACTTTACTACCAAAATAGATTATGTGTGCCTATGTTAATGGACTAAGAAAGAGGATAATAGAAGAAGCCCATCATTTCCGATATTCCATCCATCCAGGATCAACTAAGATGTACCATGACCTGAAGGGAATGTTTTGGTGGGGAGGCATGAAAAAAGGCCCTTGCAGAATTTGTGGCTCAATTTCCAAATTGTCAATAAGTGAAAGTAGAACATCAAAAGTCGGGAAGTTATATGCAGTGTATAGAGCTTCCAACATGGAAGTGGGATATGATCAATACGGATTTTGTTACCGGCTTGCCTCTCTTATCTCAGAAATTCGACTCCATATGGGTAATAGTTGACAGACTCACAAAGTCAGCACAATTCTTACCAGTTAGGAGTGATTATACAGCTGAAGAGTATGCCAAGATATACCTAAAAGAGATAGTTAGACTACACGGAGTCCCAATCTCCATTATATCTGACCGAGGAGATCAATTCACTGTTAATTGTGTTTTCCCTTCAACTTCATATTATAAATGTTGATTTTTAAATGAAGTCTTAATTACACATGTTGTTTCCTCATTGTTCATAGCATGTGCATTCATGTATATGGATTATTTTGAAAAATTATGTTATGGGTAAGCCCAATTACATTTTATGGTATGATTTTGATAAAAGGTTGGTTATGAGAATATTGTGATCACATATGTCTTTGATTTTGGCTCTTTAAGCATTTTGGGTGCTTGCATCATTTTGTATATGAATGGGCTATTCCTATGCATGATTATAATGACTATGAAATTATGATTTTGGCATTTGATCCTACCTATGAATTATTACGAATGGTGTTTGGCTTTTAAGCCCAATTGTGCATTGAAATGATTTGGAAAAAAATGACTATTGCCTATTTGAAAGTATGTATATGTATATTATAAGTATTCTTGTGGGATGATGACTTAGCACCTATGGATAGATGGGGGTCTATAAAGGTTTCTCCATGTCCCTGTTGCATAGAGCCTTTTCTTGTAGTCTTGGTTGAAATTACCTTGATGGGTTGGAGTTCTTGTGGTAGTTTGGGCTACTTGCATAGCATGTTTTGAATGCGTATAGGACTCGTAAGGTTGTAATATGATGGGTAAGGATGGTCGATCTATTTAGTCAACTACGATAGGTTAGTCACTTCTCTAAGGTTGATTTGAGGTTCGAGTTTTGTTCTCAAGTGTGAAGGAGGTAGGTGATATCCCTAAGTGCCCTTTTGAACTAGGAATCAGCATTTTGATTATTGGTGGAGTTGTTAGGTGGACTTGTCCACCGGTTGTGTCTATTGGGTTTCATGAATAGGGTCTTAAAACCCTACCTTGATATGTTTGTGGTGATCTCTAGTGATGAGGTGTTGATTTGTTTACAGCTTGTGAATCATTTGGGGGTAGTGTTGCAAGTCTTGGAGGATGAGAGGTTGTTTGCTAAATATGATAAGTGTGCATTGTGGGTGGCACGAAGGTGGTTAGAATTCTTAAGGATTAAGAAATGAGTGTGCATTATTTTCCTAGTAAGGCTAGTATTGTGGTTGGTGCTCTAAGAAGGGTGCCTATGGGTAGCTTAGCATATGTGGATAATGGTGGCAAGAAGGAGACTAGTAGGGTCCATTGGTGGGTTAGGTTGGAAGTTAGGTTGAGGGAAGCTGAGCATGGTGGTGTGGCATTCTTGGTTGTTCTAAATCTTCTTTGGCTAGGAGGTCTAGATTAAGCAAGGCCTTGATTCCTCCTTATTAGAGTTGAAAGTTTTGGGCTGTAAAGAAGGTAGAGTGGAGGTAGTCTCTCAAGGGGGAGATGGTAGTTCGTGGTGACAAGTAGGATAGGTGTGGCTAAGGTTGACAAACGAGTTATGGTTGTGAGTCCTTATAAGATGAAGAGAGAAGTTTGTAAGCTTGCATAAGTTTGGGGATTGCCTATGGATAGGGGTTTGGTTAGTCCGGTTCTTCATGCTTCTAGTTGATAGGATGTGTGGGTGACTCTAGTTCTATAGAACTCCTTGAGATTATGGGTGATGTGGAGGATAAGTTGGCTTAGAAGGAGGTCCCCGTGGAGGTATTGGATGGATGAGTGGAGAAGTTGATTGATGAGGATGTAGTGTTCGTCAAGACCCTTTGGAAGAATCGTCTATTCATATGTGTTTCTTGGGGAGCCAGTGCAAGTATGGAGAAGCAATATCCATATATCTTTCATTCTATTCAAGCTTATGGTGACAAGTCAAGTACTTTCTGTGATTCCAAGTCCTATGTTTCAGCCCTATGTCATTCACTTGCATCCATGTTTAAGTTGGCAAATTTATAATGATTTTACCCTTATATTGAGATTTTGAAAATTGTATTTTAAATGTAGTGTTGCATTCTTATTGGGGATGACTTGTTCATGATCACTCTTCTCATGTACGTTTCTTTTACATTCAAGGACGAATGTTCCCAAGGGGGAGATATTGTAAAGACCCCAAAAAGTGCCCGAAAATATGCCTCGAAAATGTCCGGATTCTTAATTTCCATATATCTAAAAATCTGTTCGTTATTTCAGAAATTCGACTTCATATTCTTGTTTAGGGGGTCAAATTGAGTGGTAAATAGGTCTAACCCAAATTTTAGAGCAACCGTATTAACATTCAAAAATCGCAAAAATGCGATTTAGGAGGGGTCAAATTTGAAGGAGCAAGTCTCTTAGCACACAAAGAACTGGGTGGCCCACAACCTATCAAATTAAATCACTTTGAATTAGCTTTCCAACGCACTTGATTTAACCTCATTCAAAGTTCGGATGAAGAATTTATGCCCAATTTCATAGATTTGTTTGTGCAGAAATGCAGATTTCTAGGAGACGCGGACGAGTGTTATTTTGGTCCTGTTTTTTTTATTTCGGTCCAAGACTTTCAAGTCTTTGGCCAAAGGGTTCCATACATGTTTTTACCCATACTTAGCTAGAAAGTCTGGGGCCGAAGGGTTCCCATACATGTTTTTACCTATACTTAGCCTTATTTCACCATCATATCATCTTAAACATTCCTCAATACTCACTCAAACACTTCGACTCATATTTCACCCTAGTTTCAAGTCCCAAACTCAAGACCAATCTTAAGGATTTAATCAAGAATCCCATTCCAGCTTCAAGTCTTCATTTCCAATCTTCTTCAAAGGTTCTCCAAAGTCAAGGTATGTGGTGCTGAACCATTGGGTCCTTTCACTCATGGTGCCTAAGCCTCCTTTTTACTAATATTGCATGATTTAACGTTGATTCTATATATGGGTCTCGTATATTGAGAAATTTACTGCATAGTGATTTTAGTTCATGAAAGTATGGTTGTTTTAGTATGTTTTGAGCTCTAAATCTTGGATCTAGTATTGGATTTGATGACAAGTTTTGATGTGATTGTCTTGGGGGTGTTGCAAGGTGTTGATTGATGATTTTACTATAGATTTTCTTACATGATTTTATCTCTAAATTGCATAGTCTTTTACCCCCATCACACCCCCAGTATTTGATAAAATGTTTGGCTAAGGTTTCTTGAGGAATTGAAGGTCCAACGCATGTCTTATTTGTTGAATAGTGTTATGATGATTATATAATGATGAAATGAGGATGGAATGATGATGACACATTGGTATGCATATGATGTATAATGATGAGAGGAAATGTAGGTATATAATGACTTTATGTTGATGAATGTATGTTGTACATGTGTTGAATTCATGAAAAGTATCTATGATATTGCAAGTTGATTGCCTTGTTGAGGGGGTACCAAGCCTCAATCATCTTGTTGAGAGGGTACCAAGTCTCAATCACCTTGACGAGGGAGTGCCAAGCCTCGGTTTCCTTGTTGAGGGGGTGCCATGCCTCAATCACCTTGTTGAGAGGGTGCCAAGTCTCAATCACCTTGACAAGGGGATGTCAAGCCTCGGATGCTTTGTTGAGAGGGTATCAAGCCTCAAGCACCATTCGAGGAATGGTGTGCCTTTCAGTTGGGAAGTAGTTCACTTGGTTTATTCTTTACATATGATATCCTATATGAGCATGACTTATCTAAGCTTGTTTTACTTATGCATTTAATATACATGCAATTTTTCTATACTACTCCTATTGTCTATTGTATGCATTTTGATTATGAAGCCTACCTATTGTTGCATTGCATCCCACATACGTCATACATTTAAACATACTAACACATACTTTATGCCCATATGATGTTACCATGTAGGAATTGGAGCTCCTATTGATTCTTCTTGTGGCTAGACGAATTGGTCAAGTTAGCATTTGGTGAGTCCTCCATTCTAAGGACAATGATTATTCTCTTATACAATATAAGACTATCTTTCTTTTATGTTTGTATTAACTATGAGGGTGAGCCCAGTTGCTTGTCTTGGGCCCCGTTCTTATCTATCTAGAAGAGGTGTTATTGGACATGTTATGTATTGTGCTTGAGCTTTGACTTACATATGATATTCAAGCTATTTAAATATAAATCTCTCTCTCTCTCTCAGTCCTAATTCCCCTTGTTTATATTTCTTACCTTGTTTTATATTGCTTTCGTGACCAAGGATGTGTGATGATATGCTATGAGTCTTATTTGGAGTCCCTTCGAGTTCCCCATTCGCCGATCACGTCTAGGCTCTAGGCTTAGGTAATGAAAAATATGTATGTCTAACGTTTAACAAGGTCGAGTGTATACTAGTTTATGTCAAATTGTGGAGATCATAACTTTAAATGAAGTGAAAGAAGTGAGGTGTTTGTGGGAATTAGGAAGCTAGAAGGTGAGTCACCTACTTGCTTAGCTTAAATTTGCTTGCTAGACGGAGACGAGGCCCGACGCTGAATCTTTCCAAGTCCAATAATGAATAAAGTCTGTGTTAAGGGTGTAAATTTGTCCCATGTTTTAATATCATAAATGGAAAATATTTATAGCCCAATAAGAATAGAAAAAGGGCCCAAGTACATCACAACTTACTTAATGATTTGGGCCCAAATAAGTAAAGAGAAAGGGGGAAAATGGACAGCCAAGGCCAATCAATTTGCAACCCAGTTAGGCCCAAGTAAAAAGGCCAAGATGCTGCATCACCACCTAGATAAAATAAGGCTAAACATTCAAGAGAAAGTTGGCCAAAATTTTCTCTTTAAAAGGGCTTCCAAGCAGCATCTTTAAGTAATATTGAACATGGAAAAAAATAAACTTTCACAAAGTTTTCTCTCTACTCTTTCTAAGCTTTACAAAGAAGCCACCAGGAAACTTTTAGGGTTCTTAAAGAAGATCTCAACCTTGTGTTTATTACTTACTTACAAAGGTAAGTAAAAATACTTTTATGTTTAGTATGGTTTTTCATGGAAAACAAGAGAACTAGGTTGATATTACTAGTGCTAAAATTTTAGACAGCATGTACACTTTTCTTATTTATTTGGGAACTTTTATCTTCTTGGTTTGCTTTAATATGAAGAATGGTTGTTGTTCTTAATGATTTTTAGTTTTGTAATGATGGAGATACGTCGCTACACTATTTTGTTCTACGTAAACAATCTAGTTTTAGTGTGTTATCCTAAATGTGTTATTGTTAGAAATTATGAGATCATTGATTGAGGACTATGGTCTTACTTCCTCTACCTATTTTGACAACTATTTTTGGACTATTTTTAAGTATAAATATGGTGGGAACAGTTTAGTTAAAGTTGGAATAGGTTTGGATTGTTGACGTTGAAATGTAGCAAAGGGACATAATGTTACGTTGCCTACTTGTATATTGTGTAAGATTATTATGTTTTGTGCGTTGTGGGATGTTGTGAGACTGTAATGACACTAAAAAGAGTTTCACATGATATATATATGAGAATGTGCATAGAAAGTATGATTAGAGGTGAAAAGACAGAAAGAATACGCGCGGGTTGATAATTACACGCTTGCTGCAGGTGTGTTGTTTTTATGAGATTGGGCTGGCATGATGTATCTATTGGCTGCTAAGTAGTTTTATCACCTACTGAATTTTAGATAAATAATTGCATGATAGGAAGGTTATTTCGAGGTAATATCAAGGTGGTACAATGATATATGTAAGGCTACTCGATTTCGTATTACTTAGCATAAAATCTAGACACTTCATTGGCTCATAAATGAACTTACCAACTCCGATACAATTAATAACTATGTCTCCACTCTTTCACATGTTCATATACTCCCATACATAGTCATTTACAAATCTGCATGCATACTTGGATACCAAGATACATGGGTTCTTGTTGCTAATAAAGTTCATGAGATATTTCATCTCGTACGCATTTCAAAGTCTATGTAACCTACTCTTTTCATTGTGGTATTGTATTGTATAGTTATTTACATGTCACATGCTATATCTATGATCCTACAACTCAAATATTATGACCACCAAAAGAATCATCTCAAAAGTAAACAAAAGATAAAGTATGTTGCTTCTTGATGGGTGGTAACCTAGGGGTGAAAGAATCACCTAGCACGGGACGATCCCATTACGGGGGGTATCCCAGGCATGAAAGGAAAGTATAGCATAGATCAATCCCGATATTGATTTACCACTAATCAGCTGGTCATTTGTATTATATGTTATGCACAAATTATACAATAAAGAAAGGTAAAGTAATAAAAAGGACATAAAGTACATGGTTCTATAGTGTTACTAAACGTGGTCTCTTATCGTTACACCAGTGCATGATTTCATTTGAGTTGTTACTTCATATATATTATTTCCTACCTTACATATTCAGTACATTATCTCATACTGATATACTTTATGGGGGACCTGCATTTCATGTTATAGGTACAGGCGCTAATAGATCTCCCCAGTAGGAGTACAGGATATCCAGCCACTGTTACTAAGCTCCAGTTTTCTTCGGGGCTTTGTGTGTAGCTTATATTTTTATTTTGTATAGTTAGTAATGGGGTGGGGCCTGTCCTAACTTTTATCTGATATTGTTTCTTAACTAGAGGCTTTGTAGACTGTGTAAATTAAAATGTAGTCATGTCTCATACTTTAGACATTGTGGCTCCAACTACCTTGTTATATGCATTTTATTTTGGCTTGTTATTATTGTCTACCTTTTGGAATGCGTATTGAATATGGAACCCCTTATAATATTCATAGAAAGTGCATGGTTATATGTTTGCTCTCCCGAGCCTTGTCGGCAACGGGTGCCATTCCACTTTAATGGGACTTTGGGCATGACAACAAGTATGATTTGAATTATGATTTTTTGTTTTTAGCCCAAGTATGAATGATTGTGAAGCATGTTTGGCTTTTAAGCCCAGGTGTGCATTGAAATGATTTGAAATGACTTGTGCCTCTTTTGAAAGCATGCATATGTATAAGTATTCTTATGGGATGTTGATTTAGTACTAAATGGATTGGGGGCATCAGGGCTATCCCCAAGGGTCCTCTCCATTTCCTTGATCTATGTACTAGCATAGGTATATGGTATCCATTTTTGAAATGATAGGGTCGTAAGGAGTGCTTGCATATTTTGATATGATATGATATGATATGTTAATCCTTCTCAAAAGACGAGGTTGTAAGGAAGGTGTCCATTATATCAAAAAGACTGGGTCATAAAGCATGATGTAGTTTACTCTTGGCAAGTAATCTTGTCTTATTGGTGAGAGTCTGCATCAGACGAAATAATGTAATAGCTCGCATGAGTTTGAGATGTCAGTTATGGTCACATCTCCTTTATATACATGGAAGGATAATTACATTTCATGCAACATGGATTTCATGGCATATTGTTATATTACTTCTCTTGTTATATACATATCTCTTTCTATATTATGTGCCCTTGTCATCTAACATTGAATGTAGGTTCGATAAGTTATATGCATTGCATGCCCGCATACTTAGTACATTCAAAATACCAATGCGTACTTTTTCCTAAATGATCTAATCATGTAGGGACTAGAGACTACCTTCATCCACCATTCGACGACTACATTGGATTTGAAAAACTTTTTGTGGTGAGTCCTATCTTTCAAGGACAAACCACTATTCCTCTACCTATGATGCTTTAGTTTATGTTATTTACTTTGAGGGTGAACCCAAAACATGTCTTGGTCCCTATCCTATCTTATGACTAGAGGCATTATTGGATATCTTGTAGATTCTTGTATGGATATATGTTATGTGTTGTATTTAGAAATTATGAGTATGGTTATCTATCAGATATGGCTATTATGATATGGATTTGTGTTATGATATGGAAATGTGAAATATCCTAAGTCCTATTTTAGCCCCATAAAGTAAGTCATACGTACTTGCCCCTTAGAGTTTATGCACTATCTGTTATGTGAAACTATGTTAATCCATATCCCTCTGACATCCCCACAGTGCGAGTCCTATTTTTTCATCCCTTAGAACCATGTGTTTGGTATTTACATATGCTTCCGAACTGATGATGTGATTATGGATACTTTGGGTCTTGTTTGGGACTTTTGGGTTCCCATTCGCCATGACACTCCTAGACCCTAGCTCCAAGATATGACAAGCTTAGTATCAGAGCAATAGGTTTGTTAATGATCCTCGGAATCCAACATGCCCCGTCAAGTAGAGTCCTATTTATGGTTGTGAAGTTCACCATGTGGGAGGCTATGATGGCATTCTAGGAATTGTCTCACTTTTTCATGTCTTATATCATGCTTTAGACCATATATTAAAGTTTTCTAATCCTGATGTTGTCCGTGCTACATGGTAGAAGATGCCTCCATGAAGAGCTTCCCTACCAAGATCGGGCCCGCTAATAAGGACCAAGTACCACAAGGGCCCATGGAAAAGCCTATCATTAATGGTTAATTCTATATGACTTTTTCTATTCTTGCAAAAGTGGTAAGTTCTCAAACTAGGTAGGCTAACATGCCTCCTCGTGATCTCACTCCGACTTCTAGAGTGAGAGCTTTCACTCAGATGAACCTTCTTAAGTTCTATGAGTCAAAGGCTGATGAGGATGCTCAAGAGATCATTGATGAGATCTCTAAGGTGTTGATTGTTATGGGGATGACCTTTGAGGAGAGGGCGGAGTTGACTGCATATTAGTTGAAAGATGTGGCTCAAGTGTGTTACACTAAATTGTTGATATAGAGGGTCTGCGGCAATGCTGTTAATTGGGAAAAGTTCATGTTTGCATTTTTGGATCATTTGTTTCCACTTGAACTTAGGGAAGCCAAGGTAATAGAATTTATCAACCTCAAATAGAGTGGTATGAGTGTGGGGGCTTTGTCCTCAACTCCAAGTGTGCTCTCATGCTTGTGGTTGACCCCCGTGCAAGAATGCATAAGTTTATGTCTGGTGTCTCTGATTTGGTTGTGAAGGAATATCATACGAATATGCTTATTCGCGATATGGGCATCTTCAGGCTCATGGTATATACAGAATAGATTGAAGGAGAAAATCTCAAGGACAAGAGGGTGCATGATTCTAAGAGGGCCCATTTTGATGATGGGTTCTCCAACTCCAAGGGTGGTGTTTATGGTCACTTCCAACAGGGTTAAGGTTCCAATTATCGGGTTGCTAATAATGTGATGCATCCTCTCAAAACCTCGGGTATATGGTGGGCCATTGTTTCCTCGGTGTGACAAGTGTGGAGAGAATCACACAGGTGCTTGTTGGAGGGAGTTGGGTGTATGCTTTGGGTGTGGTGATATGAACCACAAGATTATTGATTATCCTAAAGTTTCTCAGAAGGGTCAGGGTCAAGTAGCTCAAGGTGGTCAAGGCCAGCAAAGAGCTCCATAAGGTGAAGCCCCAAGAAACAACAGGTTCTATGCTTTGCATGCTCGTCAGGAAGTTGAAGAAATTTCAAATGTTGTGACTGGTGTGTTAAAAGTCTTTGATTTTGATGCTTATGCTTTTCTTGATCCAGGTGCCAATTTATCTTTTATGACTCCTTTGTTGGCTGTTAAGTTTGGTTTGAGTCTTGAAATCTTGAGGGAGCCTTTTTCAGTCTATACTCCTGTGGGTGAATTTATTGTTGCTCATGGGGTATATTGGGGTTGTCCTTTTTCTGTGTTACATAAAGTCTTTTCGTGAGATCTTATGGAACTTGAGATATTTTATTTTGATGTTATATTTGGTTACATGTTTCATATGCATCTATAGATTGTAGAGCCCGGAAAGTCAAGTTCCAATATTTGGATGAGCTCGTTCTTGAATAGAAAGGCAGTGACTCAGCTATCAAAGGCCTGTTTATTTCCTACCTTAAGGCCCGAAAGATGATTTCCAAAGGATGTATTTATCATATTGCGAGGGTTAAAGATGTGGAATCTGAGTCACCTACTCTTGAGTTGGTTTCGATGGTGAATGCATTTTTGTAGGTTCTTCCTGAAGATTTGCCCAGTATTCCTCCCGAAAGAGAAGTAGACATTGGCAAAGATATTCTCTCGAATACGCACCCTATCTTTATTCCTCCTTATCGTATGGCACTAGCTGAGTTGAAAGAGTTGAAAGATCAATTGGAGGATTTCTTAGAGAAAGGTTTAATCAGACCAAGTATATCTTCATGGGGTACTCCAGTGTTATTTGTAAGAAAGAAAGATGAGTTGCTTCAGATATGTGTTGATTATAGGTAATTGAATAAGGTAACATTCAAGAATAAGTATCTATTGCCAAGTATCAACGACTTGTTTGTTCAGCTTCAAGGGGCCACCCATTTTTCAAAGACTGACCTCCATTTTGGTTATCATCAGTTGAAGGTTAGAGAGTGTGACATTCCCGAAATAACTTTCAAACAAGGTATGGGCACTTTGTATTTGGGGTGATGTTGTTTGGTTTAGCTAATCCTCCGAACATATTTATGGATCTTATGAATTGGGTGTTCAAGACATTTCTTAATAGTTTTGTTGCTGTCTTCATCGATAGTATATTTATTTATTCTTGAAGTGAGCAGGAGCATATGGATAATTTGAGGTTGGTTCTTTAGACCTTGAGAAAGAAGAAATTGTATTCTAAGCTTAGCAAATGTGAGTTTTAGTTGGGTAAGGTATTTGTTCTTGGTCATGTGGTGTCCTGGGATGGTATAAAGGTTGACTCGAAGATGATTGAATCCATGAAGATTTTGCCTAGACCATTCAATCCTTTGGATATTCAAAGTTTTCTTGGATTGGATAATTACTATAGAAGGTTTGTTGAAGGTTACTCATCTAATGAATCTCTATTGATTAAGTTAACTGAAAAGAAGGCCAAGTTTGTATGGTCGAGTAAATGTGAAAACAGTTTTTCAACTTTGAAAGATCGACTTACCTTGACTCCTGTTTTGACTCTACCAGATCGCTTGGACGGGTTTGTGGTGTATTGTGATGCTTCTCGAATTGGGTTGGATTGTGTGCTTATGCAACATGCTAAGGCGATAGCTTATGCGTCGAGGCAATTGAAAGTGTATGAGCGTAATTAGTCGACTCCTTAACTTGAGTTAGCAGCAATGGTGTTTGCTTTGAAAATTCAAAGCCATTATATATATGTGGTTCATATTGATGTTTTCACCAACTACAACAGTTTATAATATATGTTCACTCAAAGGGATTTTAACTTAAGGAAAAGAAGATTGTTGGAACTCCTCAAAGACTACGACATGAGTATGCACTATTATCTTGGTAAGCCAAATATGTAGCTGATGATCTTAGTAGGCTATCTATGGGAAGTGTGGCTCATGTTGAGGAAGAGAAGAAGGAGTTGGCAAAGGATATTCACCTTTCGGCTTGGTTGGGTTTTAGATTGGTCGACTCTAATGATGGTGGTATTCATGTTTAGAATGGGGCCAAATCTTCTGTAACGACCCCAAAAATTATCCAGATCATAATTTTCATATATCTCAAAATCCATGTGTGATATCAAAAATTCAACTTCATATTCTAATTTAGGGGGTTAAATTGAGTAGAAAATTGGTCTAACCCCGATTTTAAAGCAATCGATTAGCAATTTTTATTTTCCAAAAATGTAAACTCAGTGAGGTTTTCGCGCACCTGGCACGATGCGCCAAGGGCACGCCTCAGTGTATTTTGTTGCACAGTTTTGATTTTGGTCCAAGAATTTTAAGTCTTCTGCCTAAGTGTTGCCAAACGTGAAAATACCTATACTTCACCATTTTCACCTTCACATCATTCTAAACATTTCACTCATTCAAACACTTAGCCAAATATTTTACTCCTATATTCAAGTCTGAAAACCCTCTCCAGATATAAGTACTTCCTCTCAAACTTCAAGTCTCCACCTACAATCTTCGTCAAGTTCATCTCCAAAGCTAAGGTACGTGGGTTTCTTTCATGGGTTCCTTTCACCCATGATACCCAAGCTTCCTTTTACTCTAATTTGCATAATTTAAAGTTGATTTACTCATGGGTATTATTTATTATGAAATTCACTACATACTATGTTGGGATTTATGAAATTGTGACTGTTTTACTATGATTTGGGCTACGAATCTAAGATTTAATGTGAGATTTGATGAAGGGTTTCGATGTATATTGCTTGAGGGTGTTACCAAGAATCTATTGATGGTTATACATTGGATTTTCTAGCATTATAACACTCTTAAATTGAATGGTTTTACACTAGCACTACACACCCTCTAAGCATTTGAGAAAATGTCCGGTTATGATTTCTTGAGTAATTGAAAGTCCAATGCATGTCTTATGAATTGAATGACTTTATGATGATGAAATGATGATGGAATGATGATGAAAAGGAATGTATGTATATGATAATGAAAGAAGTGTACATATATATATGATATTAACTCTATAGTGTTGGGGATGACCAAGCCTAGCTCGGGGGATTGTAGGCCCAGGTAGCCTTGTTAAGGGGTTGGTACCTCGATCACCTAGCTCGGGGGGTGGTATCCCTGGGTAACCTTGTTGGGGGTTTGTACCCATCAACCTTGTTAGGGAGGGGGGGTTCGCACTCCATCAACCTTGTTGGGGGGTTTGTACTCCATCAACCTCACGAAGGGGTTTGTACCTGATGCGCCTATCGAAAGGGGGTGGTAGGCCTTGGATTTCACTAAGAATGTTCACTCCTTTCACTTACTTTATGATCTATATAAGCATGATTTACTACGAGCATCTTCCATGCATGCCATATTGCTATATGTACTCATTGCCTATGCTTATGCATTTCGATTATGCTACCATCACTTGTTGTATTGCATCTTACATACTTAGTACATTCAAATGTACTAACGCATACTCTATTCCTACATGATGTCACCATGTAGGAACGGGTGCACCACTTAATCATCCTCTTCCTCCATGTGGCTAGTGCGATTGTCTCTCAAGCTTGTTAGTGAGTCCTCCATTTCGGGGACATTGCTTATGATCTCTTGCTACGTACTAAGACTATCTTACCTTTATTGATGTATTGACTATGAGGGTGAGCCCGGTTGTTTGTCGTGGCTCCCGCTCTTATCTATATAGTAGAGGTGTTGTTGGACATTTTATTTATTTATATTATGAGCCTTGACTCTCTTGTTTCTTGATAATATGATATGGAAGTTTATCCTTAGCCCTAATTCCCTTACTTATGCTTATTCTTATTGTTATTTTAATTGCTTCCGCGACCAAAGATGTGTAATGATATTCTATAAGGATTATTTGGGGTTCCTTTGGGTTCCTCATTCCTCTGTCATGTCTAATCCCTAGGCTTGGGTCATGACAAAGATGATATCAGAGCACTAAATTTTTAGCTCCTTGGAGTCCAACACACTGCTTTGATTAGAGTCTTGTTCATGGTTGTGTTGTGCACCACAACTACGAGTAGAAGGCTATGAGACTTTTAGGAAATGTTTCCCTTCTTCACGTTCTAAGTCGTGCTATAGAGTTGAAGTAAGTTTTTCCCTCTAATGATTGTGCTTTGTTTTGCTAGATCATGCCTAACACGAGGGGGAGAAGAGCTTGTACTCCGGAGGAGCAACCGGCTAATGGAGAGCTTCGGGATGCTCTCACTTTGCTTGCACAAATGGTGGCTAATCAAGCCAACCAAGGGGCCCAAGCCCCTCATACTCCTACACCAATATCTCGGGTAAGAGATTTCATGAGGATGAATCCCCCAGAATTCCATGGTTCGAAGGTGAGTGAGGACCTTCAAGAATTCATTGAAAAGGTCAACAAGATTTTGTCTATTATGGATGTGAGGTCGGAGGATAAGGAGGAATTGGTGGCCTACCAACTCAAAGGGGTAGCACAAATATGGTACAATCAATGGAAGGAGGAAAAGGGAGTCAACAATGTGTTTCTATTGGAAGAGTTCAAGGCGGCCTTTCTTAATCGATTTTTCCCTCTTGAAATTAGGGAAACCAAACTGGTGGAATTCATGAATTCGAGACAAGGATCTATGAGTATGAGGGAGTGTGCCCTCAATTTCACCCAACATTCAAAGTTTGCTCCTCAGTTGGTTGCCAACCAAAGGTCGAGAATGAACAAATTTATGATGGGTGTTTCTGACTTGGTTAGTCAGGAGTGTTATTCTGCCATGTTGATTAGTGACATGGACTTGTCATGTTTGATGACCTATGTCGAACAAATACAAGAGGAGAAATTAATTAAGAGAAGGTGTCATGAGGCCAATAAGGCCCATTTTTAGGGTAAGTTCCAAAAGAGTGGCCGATTCTATCGAGGCCAAGAGTCTTCTCATGCATTTCAAAAGAGGGTTGCAAGTGATTTTCTGAGGGACCAAGGTGGTAGGGGTGCGGCTTCTATTGTTGTGTGTCCAAAGAATGGTAAGGATCATACTAGCCCATGCTTGAGAGATACCGGTACTTGCTATGGTTGTGGGGAAATGGGGCATAAGGCAATAGATTGCCCTCAAAATTGCAACAAGGGTAATCGTCCTCAAGGTGCTTATACGGTTCTTGTGGGGAGAGGTGGCCGACAAGATGGTGCCCCAAGGCACAACCGATTTTTTGCTTTGCATGGGAGGCAAGGGGTTGATGAGGTCCCCGATATTGTTACCGGTATGTTGAAAATCTTTGACTTTAATGTGTATGCATTGATTGATCCAGGTGCCATACTTTCTTTTGTTACCCTCTTTGTTTCCAAAAGGTTCCATGTCGAGCCCAAATTATTGCATCATTTATATGAGGTTTCTACTCCTATTGGTGCATCTATTGTTGCTAGAAAAGTCTATAGAAGTTGTCTAATTTGCATCTTGGGATGGATTAGTTGTATGCATACTATTGTAGAACCCATAAGGTCAAATTCCAATTCCCAAATGAACCTATCCTTGAGTAGGAGAGTCATGATGTGGTGGTCAAGGGTAGGTTCATTTCTTGCATTAAGGCTTGTAAGTTGATCTATAAAGGGTGTCTTTACCATCTTGTGAGGGTTAGGGATATGGAGTGCAAAGTCCTTCCCATAGAATCAGTTTCGGATGTTAATGAGTTCCTTGATGTCTTTCCAAATGACCTTCCCGATGTTCCTCCTGAAAGTGAAATAGATTTTGGCATTCTTCTCCTTCCCGATACTCAACCCATTTCTAGTCCCCCTTACCGTATGGCCCCGACGGAGTTGAAGGAGTTGAAGGAACAATTGAGGGACTTTTTGGAGAAGGGATTTATTAGGCCTGGCCAATCACCTTGGGGTGCACTGGTATTGTTTGTTAAAAAGAAGGATGGGTCCCTTAGGATATGTATTGACTATCGGCAACTCAGTAGGGTCATCATCAAGAATAGTTATCCTCTTCCAAGGAATGATGATTTGTTTGACCAATTGCAAGGGGCTAGCCATTTCTGTAAGATGGATCTTTGGTCCAGGTATCATCAAGCAAAGGCGAGGGAGTGTGATATTCCCAAGAGGCCTTTCGAACTAGGTATGGGCATTATGATTTTGTTGTGATGTCAATTGGGTTGACCAATGCACCCACCATCTTCATGGACCTTATGAATAGGGTCTTCAAACCCTACCTTGATTCATTCGTTGTAGTATTCATTGATGATATTTTGATCTATTCTCATGGTAATGAGGAGCATAGGGCTCATTTAAGGGTTGTGTTGCAAAGATTGAGGGAAGAGATCAAATTGCTATTCTTCCCTTAGCGCCTAAACAACTTATCAGGTTGTGAGAGCTTGATACTATTAGAGCTCAGAGCTCAATGGATTCGTTGTCTTACAAAATCCAAGTTGAGCGAGATCTTTGGAATGAACTTAGTTCAAACTCGCGAACATAAGCTCAAGCTCATCCCTACCATAACTTAGTAGAAGATGTGTGTGCACAACTATGTAGAAGATAAAAGGACAGAGAAGAAGACATATACACGCAGTTGTATTGAAAAAAAACAAACAAGGCCTGCACGGGCAGATGCGACTCTTCACTAATGACACATTATCTCTGTTCTGAGCACATTCATTATCCATTTATTCCAAACAAAACATTTAACTACTAACTGATGTTTTCCAGCTTTGTTGAGAGATAGAATGCAATATGTAGTGGATAATGCATTATCACATGAATTTTATTATCTAAGCCTTGCAAGTCGTTTATATCTAATGTATTGAGTCATCTGATCAATTACAAGGATGATTGAGACATCTAAGTTTATCAAAGCTGATGGGTATGTGCAATTGTATTAAAAAATAGGTAAAACCTGCACATGCAGATGTGTAGGAAATTACAAACAGAGCCAACAACTTTATACACAGAGAATGCAACTTCATCACAACCAGTAGTTGTGCAGACGTGCGAGAAATAATAAATAGACACTGCAAATAGAGAACGCAACTTCATCACAACTAGTAGTTGTGTAGTCGTGCAACTGTACAGGAAATAACATGTGAGCAAGGGAGGGACAAACAAGCTTCTTCAAATAAGGAAGAGAATCAATTCAAACAACTAGTAACTAAGAGAATAAAATTACCCAGTGAAGGACCTCACAAGTTAAGAAAGAATTTAAACGCAACCACTCATATCTAATTAGTTTCCTAAGAGTTCAGCCTGTACAATAACTATTTAATGACTATATGTAAATCAACTAAGGTATATTATTACTTACTTGGTAAAATAAATAATCCAATGGTCATTCCGATGAAATGGGTGATGTTGTAGGCGGGATATGTGATTATTGAGCTATGAAGAATTCTCTCATTTTTCTCATTTCTTTCATCTCATCCTCCAAGATTGACAATCGATCATTCAAGGATTTATTTGCTTCACTCAAAGATTTATTTGCCTCTTGAGTTGAACACGACGCAGACATTAATTCAGCTTTTGAGGAAGTTCCCCCCTTTCATGTCTTTCGCATTTACTCCACCCCCAAAGCCAAATACATGGGCAAGTTTGAGGTCCATAACACTTTTCTACAATCTCTATGGTAGGTAGAGATGGTTTTAGTTCACTATTTCTTCGATCTGAGCCTATATATATATATTGTTATTTGTATAAAAGTGGGAAAGGAACTATATTCCAGATTGGTTAAGTTAAATGTCATACTCTTTCTTCTAGCCTATATAAAGGGCTTCACTTGTACAATGTAAAACACACTTAGAAATATATCTTTTATATTTCCTTTATATGTTTCAACATGGTATCAGAGCCATGAGACATTCTTAAATATTTTTCTTTGACGTATGCTCTGCGATTGCCTTTAAATGGATCTTTTGCATCAGAAATCGAGATTTATATTTAAGAATTGTCTAAACTATTTTCGGTGATTATATTTAACCGATAATAGTGTCTTCAGCCGCTGCCTGCTGCCTCCGCCTGCCACCGTCGCTGCTGCCTATCTCCGGTCGCCGCTGCCTCCTGTCTATGGCCGGCGCCTGCCGCCTATTTCCGACCGCTGCCCGCCGCCGTCACTACTTTTTTTCTTATCGCTAATTTTTCAGCCACCATGGAAGAAGATAAATTTGTTCCTCCTCAGCCTACTCCAACACTATCTGCTCCTATTTTCCCCTCTTTGCAAGTTAATTTAGTCAAATTCAATGGTAAAAATTATCCCTCTTGGTCCAAGGCGATTCGCAAATATCTCATGGCTATACAACAACTTAGCTTTCTGGTAGACAAGCGACCAGATGGA
>JAABOM020000103.1:4355757-4390812 GCA_011800125.2 Solanum clarkiae
TTTTCACTATTGAAGATGACCCCATGATGTGTTCAATAATGATAAAGGATGGGCGTTTTTGATGATCCTTAAAAAGAGAAATTTTCTTATGTCTTATGCGATTTATAATTGTTCCATTTAAAAAAGCCTAGCCACCTATTTTTCAAGTAAAACTTTGTATGATTTATTAATATTATTAGAGAATTAATGAAAAGATTTAAAGTTAAGTTTGTCAAAGATATAAATATTTTGACAATTGCCCTAAAGATTTTAATGTAGGTCCCTGATGTGTTGTCAAAATATGACACATTTGAGTCCTAAAATTTTGGATTTTCTGTGGATTCAATGCTACATTTATGGTTTTATGTGTTTTTATGTTTGTTCTTATAGAAAAAGTAGGTTGGCATAATTTTGGGAAAAGCTACAGGTTCTGATAATTTTTGAAGCATTACGAGACCCTCTACTAACCGTAGCTCAAGTTACGAGTTATATAGGTAGACTCATGAAGGGTTCTAGTGTTGAAGCAGAATTGAAGTTCAACCACACGAGACCCATCTATGAGTAGTAGATCCCTCTACGAGTCATAAAGCGAGGTCTCGTGGAAACATATAGTGTTCATAGTGGGACCAAGAGATACAATTGCATACTTTGAGAGGTCTATATGAGTCATAGATCAGACAATGACTCATGAAGGTGTTTCATACCTGTGAAGTTTGAGATTGATCAATCTGAGCGGGAAAGCCCAATTACGACTTGTAAACCCAGTTACAATTCGTAAATGCATGTCGTAGGGTGCACCGACCAATTTTTCTAATTATTTTAGGCACTTATTTCTAAATACTGTAAATAGAATATTTTATGTCATTAGCTGCAGTTTTTATAATTTTACACAATTTTGGAGATTCAGTAAAGTAGAGAGCACAAAAGTAGATAGCATTCTTAGGGTATTATCTTTGGAGAAAAAATATTGGAGAGGAGGTTCACTTGTGATTTCATTGTGTATTTCAACCTTGTGATTCTCAATACAAATTGGGTTTTCTTGTTCTTCAATCTCTTTGGGTAAGTGACTAAGCATGTCTTCTATATTCATTGTTTCTTTAATTGACCAAAATATAAGTAGCTAGACCCACAACTTAGGGTTGTGGGAACCATGAGAATCTAACTTAGGAAACTCAGATATTTAGCAACTCTTCGAAAGGATATTTGCATGTATTAATCATTTCTCTTCGTGTTGCATGTTTTCTAATCGTGGCTAATATTAGATCGTGCCTAGTTCATGATCCCAATCTACGTAGTTATGAATAGGAAAAGAGAATGATTAAGAGAATTCGATTGATTCCTTCTCGCTTAATTGACTGAGACAATGGGTAATAGTTAGGATAGCACACTATGTAGATGGTCCAAATCCCATAGTGAAATTAGACCTTCTCCTCGACCAAAGGGTTGGAAGAACTTTCTATTACCATCCTCCATGCAATATTCTAGTTGAGAATTGCATTAAACAGGGAAATTAAGTTAGTGAATCATGGGAAACATAATTACCCAAGTTTCTCTCTATACTGATTGACTCATATTTTCGTAGTTTGGATTAATTTCCTGTTGAACATTGTAAACCCCCCTCCCTTTTTTAGGTAATTGAGTTGTTTGATACTTGAATTGTTTATTGGTGAACCAAGTTGTGAAGTCCCTTATTCTCTGTGAGACTCGACCCTAACCTTGGCTAGGTTTATTACTTGAAGACCGTTTTGTCCTCTAAGAGAGGGGTATGTCTGGAGCGTGACCATCAAAAAATCAATGGCACCATTGCTGGGGAATATGACGAGACATTGATTAGATTCACTCGTAATATAATTCAAGTGTTAATTGCTTAGTTTCCTTGTATTTTACTTTTTTTTTTTTTACGTGTGTGTTTAGTTTCTTTGCAGGGCATATATGTAGTGTATGCCAAACAAAAGGAGTCAAGGTATTCCCTTAGATCCGATTTATTTAGAGATCCAAAGGGTTACAAGAAGAATGTCTCGAGCTAATATTAACGTCACAACTATTGAAGCTAGAAATCGAGATGTTAATGTTGTTGATAGAGAGGGAAACCCACCTCCATTGGAAAATATTCCACAACCTAGGGATTTCAACGATAATGTTTATTGATGGAACCAATGTAGATTGAATCTCATGGCCATAGATGTAACAAGAGCTATAGTGTTGCAACCATTACCAGCTGGCACTAATTTCACGGTTTCAAGTGGGTTGCTTCAAGATCGTGGTTTATTTGTTGGCATACCTTCCAAGGATCCTCATAGCCATCTGCATAATGTAGCTTTTATGTGAAAAAGTGTCATTGGGACACAAAATCTTTCCATGGATATGGTTGGATTGCGGGTCCTTCCACTATCTCTTACGGGTAATGCAATGGTGTGGCTATCTGAACTTCTACAAAGTTTGATAACCAGTTCAGTGGATCTACAAAAAGATTTCTTGGAAAGGTACTTCCCTAGTTCAAAGAAACTCAAATTAGAATATTAAATCAATAATTTTGAGCAATTGCCTGGTGACTCAATTAGTACAACTTGGGACCGATTTACAAAGTTCTTGAGAAGCATTCAAGACCATAAAATAATGGTTGATGCCTTAGTGGATATTTTTTATCGGGCTCTTGATGCAAATAGTCAAGTTTGGGCCGATACTATTATGGGAGGTATGTTCTTGGATCAACCGTTCACAAGGATAGCAGAGAGAATAGAACAAGTGATTAAAACAAACCGTGCATAGGGGAAACGAGATAGGGTCACTACAAAGAACTCTTATGTCGTGAGTGTGGAGTTAGAGTAAGCCAAGATCAATGAAGAAATAAAACAACAACTGGTTCAACTCCACACAATCATGGATGTTATGATCAAGCAAAATCAGGAAAGGTTGAATGTAGTTGTTCATCAACCTCTCTGTGCCCCAATATATGATGACCCTTACTATAAAGAAGATGCTTGTGTTGTGAATGAGCAATCGGTGGGCTTATGGACTAATGCCCAAGGGTCCAATCTGGACTATTGGCGCCAAGGTCCCGAAAATCAAGGTCAGACATATGATAGAAAAGATGCTTATAGAGACAACCAGCGATACTATGAGAGAAATAGGGTTCCTGAAGCCGATTGGGATAGAAGATATGGTTTCAGAAATGGTCCACATGTGCCACTGAACAATCATGATGTTGGTTCAAGCAACTCGAGGATTGAAGAGATGTTCGATCAGTTGTTGAAGAAAGTGGAAACATAAGATGAAACTCTATGGGGTATGAAATCAGGTGCTTCAAGTATCAACCAAAAGATAGAGTCTTATTTTTTGGCCATTAAGCAACTTGAGAAAAAACTCTGTCAAGCGATAAACTAGTTGAAGCAACGTCAAAAAGGTACATTACCGCCTAGTAATACAGTTCAAAATCCAAAGAATGAGGGTCATTGTATCACGGTCATGACTAGAGGTGGCAAGAGTACTATTGATCCTCTAATGCCAGTTAATGTTGATTATGTTAGTGAGGAGATAGTTGTAGAAAAAGGTATGGTTGATGGAGATGAGTGTGGTAAGGATTCGATAAATAAACCGTTTGAAGAGCCTAAGAAGTACAAGCCCTTCCTAAGGCCTCCTCCTCCTATCCCTCAAAGACTCAAACAGAGGGAGGATGAAGGAAAGTTTAAGCTTTTCCTCTCTATGCTTAAGCGAACTGTCAATGAATATTCCTCTTATTAAAGTATTGGAGAAGATGATATGTTATGCTAAGTACATGCAAGACTTAGTCACCAAGAAGTGAAAGGTAAGCCAAGATCTCTCTCAAGAGCTCCAACACTATTGTTCTACTACCACTAAGTCATTGGTTCAGAAAAGAAAAGACTCCGGTGCTTTTACTATCCCTTTTACAATTAGTGATGTTGAGTTTGCAAGAGCGCTTTGTGACTTGGGTGCTAGCATAAGTTTGATGCCTCTTCCGATCTTTAAGAAGCTTGGATTGGGTTCCCCCATTCCTACTAATATGAGGTTATTAATGGAAGACAGAATGGTTAAGAAACCTGTTGGGATTTTGTATGTTGTTTTTGTGACGGTTGAAAAGTTCATATTTCTAGTAGATTTTGTGATTCTTAACTGTGAAGTTGACTTTGAGGTTCCAATTATCTTGGGTAGACCACTTCTAACTAGACGAGATCTAGTGGATATGGAAGCGGGTCAATTCAAGTTTCAGTTGAATGATGAAGAAATTATCTTCAATATTCACTAATCTATGAAGCATCAGGATAAGCTTAAAAGCGAGGTTTGGGCAATTGGTGACGTCTAGTGACCAATTTTCCTAAGTTATGTTACCACATTAAATCAGGTGTTGTTTGGGAGGCAACCCAAGGTATTTTTTTGACCTCTTGTATTTACTTTGATTTTGAGTTGGGGAATTGAGAAGAATGCCCAACCTTTTCAATGGGGTGTGGGTAGTTATGGACTTTAGTGAAGTCTGAGTAGCGTTTGGTCCAAAACCTCCCCAAATTTTCTTCTTGCGTTTTCTTATTTGCATTTTTTTTCCTCGTGGATATTTAATTTTTATCGAACTAACATGTTTAGAATATTTAGATAATATTCGTAGCATATAGTACTTGTACTTATGACATATAGCATGTTTTTGATGTTTTCATGTGATATTTTTAAAATTGGTCACAAAATTTTTGATTAGTAGTAAAATGGCAACCATGCATTTTTGGGTGTTTGGCAATATTTGTTCTGATAAGTTCGGGTAATTTGAGGCATGAAGCATGATCTTTAAGTTTCTTGTTGACAATACTTGTTGTGCTATGTAAGTGTGAGCTTATCTTGATAGATTCGTGCATTTTGTGCTAATTGAGAACTTGCCCTGTTATTTTAAGTTGGATTGCTGATAAAATGGATTAGGAGGTGATCTTAGGCCTTTGTTTTTTACATCAATCCACTTCATCCTAAAAATGACATACTAAATGATGTCTTTTCCCTTGTTCCAAATATTTGTGCCTTGCATGAAACTTTTTCTTTTTTAACACCTAATAGTCTAACCTTGTCTAGTGATGAACCTTAATATTGCCCCCGGTCTATCTTTGAACATGCTGAACCTTGATTGAGGCAAAAAGCCTAAGTTTAGGGTGGCTACCAATAGTGGCCTGGGCTTGGGGAATCGATATTGTGCACTTCACTATAGGCGAAAAGCCTAAGTTGGGGATTGCTGGTGTAGGGTAAAATCACAAAAATAAGGTTGTGAGTTGGGAAAGAGTAGAAAAAGATGAAAATCATGTACCGGGTGAAAGGAAAAAAATGCCTTATAGTGAGCTTGAAAAGCAAAATGAAGTACAAAATTGAGGCAAAAACTGAAAAATGAGAAGAAAATACATGGAGAAGCTTTAATGTGAAAAAGTGAGAATAAGGTGAAAAAGAAAAGAGTTAGTAAGGTAAAAATGTTGAAAATATGATTCAAGGATGGTCTTTAGTCACTATTTGTCCAAAATGCCATACCAAAACACCTTGAGCCTATATTATAAGCCTAGTAAGTCCTAAAGTGATCCTAGTCTGGCTAGTTGAAAATCTGAGTCATGAGTATACAGGTAACCCTATCTGTCTATATTATTAGTCAATATGCATGGATATCATTTTTTAGAGTGAGTGTGCTTGCACAGTCCCATGATTAATTTTGAAATCATCATTGAGTGTATTATTAGGGACTTCTTTCTGTTAGGGAACTTGCATTGCATTGTTAGCATTTGACTTGACCAGTGATTGTGGATTATGGTTTTTTCCTTTCTTGTCATAGTTTTTTTGTCAAATGCACCAGTGTGTCTTGTTTTGCTAATTGGCTATATGATGTTGTTTTGAAAAGTTGGTATGGGTACCTAAACTACAGTTGTATATAATGTATGATATTGAGTTCGGTTCTAGGGGTTGTTGTGTTATCGAGTTAGATTGAGTCCTTGCTTGAAGACAAGCAATAATTTTGAGCTGAGAATGTTGATGTGCTGTCAAAATATAACACATTTGATGACCAAAACTTAAGATTTTGTGTGTTCTGAATGCGACATTTATGGGTTTTGTGTGTTTTTATGTTTGTTTTTACAGCAAAAGCAGGTTGACACAATTTTGGGAAAAGTTGCAACTTCTGGTGGGTTTTGAAGCATTACGAGACCCTCTACAAGTCGTAGCTCGTGTTACAAGTCGTAGAGGTAGTCTCGTGAAGGGTTCCAATGCCGCAGGAGAATTGAAGTTCAACTACACAAGACCTAGCTACGAATCATAGATCCCTTTATGAATTGTAAACAGAGGTCTCATGGAAACATATAGTGTTAGATCAGAGTTAGAGCACGAGATGCAGCTGCAGACAATGATAGGTATGTACAATTCATAAATCAGACTACGACTTGTGAAGGTATTTCGTAGCAGTGATGTTGAAGATTCATGAAGCTGAGCACGAAAGCCCGATTATGAGTCGTAAACACAGCTACGAGTCGTAACCGCGTGTCATAGGCTGTGTCGACTAGTTTTTCTAATTATTTTAGGGACTTGTTAGTAAATACTATAAATACAATATTTTAGGTCATTAGCAGTAGTTTATGGAATTGTACACAGCTTTGGAGATACAGTAAAGTAGAAAGCACGAAAGTAGATAGCATTCTTAGGGTTTTATCTTTGGAGAAAAAATATTGGAGAGGAGGATTCACTTGTATCATTGTATTCTTCAACCTCGTGATTCTCAATACAAATTGGGTTTTGTTATTCTTCAATCTCTTTGGGTAAGTGATTAACTATGTCTTTTCTATACATAGTTTCTTTATTTCCCCAAAATATGAGTAGCTAGACCCATAACTTGGAGTTGAGAGAACCATGAGAATCTAACTTAGAAAACCCAGACATTTAGCAATTTTATGAATGGGTATTTGTATGTATTAACCATTTCTCTTCATACTGCATGTTTTCTACTGGTGTCCAATATTAGATCTTGCCTAGTGTCATGATCTCCATCAAGGTAGTGATGAATAGAAAAAAGAGAATGGTTAACAGAATTTGATCGATTCCTTCTCGTATAATCAACTGAACCCGACCAAGGAGAGGTTGACTAGGACAATATGTAATGGTTAGGAGAGCATACTATGGTGATGGGCCAAATCCCTTTGTGAAATTCGACCTTCGCCGTGACAAAAGGGTTAGAAGAACTTAAATTACTGTCATGCATGCAATATTCTATTTGAGCATTGTGTTATCCGGGGAAGTTAAGTTAGTGAATCATGGGAAACATAATTATCCAAGTTTCTCTCCATATTGATTGTCTCCTATTTTCATAGTTTAGATTAATGTCCTGTCGAACATTGCAAACCCCGCCCCCTTTTTTACGGAATTGAGTTGTTTGATACTTGAATATTTATTGGTGAACGAACTTGTGAAGTCCCGTATTCTCTGTAGGATTCGACCCTAACCTTGGTTAGGTTTATTACTTGACGACCACTTTGTTCTCTAAGAGAGAGATATCCTTGGAGTGTGCCCATAAAGAAATCAGTCCCTAAGATGAAGGGAAAATCCTCACTCGGTGGTTCCTATGTTCGAGCTATTCTTATGATTTTCTACTTATCATTCTAAGTTATGTTTAAAGGTTCTATGGGATTACTTAGCACCAAGATTACTTGATATTGATTCTCATCCTGTTAGTTGAGGCAAGACCTATAAAAGCTAAATCTCAATGTTCCTAATTATGAGCCAACATAGGAGCCCTTGTAGGCTAGGCTAATGGATCCACGTAAGCCCATATGATATGAAAGATGCAATTGCAAGGTAAATAAGTTTTGAACATCTATATTGGTAAGTAGATTCTCCTTCTCCCGATGGTGGGAGTTTATTGGTCTTTTCCTAGTGGAAGGAGTTCATTGTATTCCATGTAGTAGCTCACATAATCTTATATGTTGGCTATAGTCTACTCCCATAGATTTATGATTCTATGATATGTTTCCATTACATTTTATTTCTCATCCTTTGACTCTTGTTCATATTGAGACATATTCTTTGTGCATCCTTAAGCTCACTTAATGTATCTTTCACTTTATATGTACTTATATGCTATATTTATAAATGATAACATTACAATTTCTTGCATGCATTGCATCTCATTTACATAATTCATTCCAACGTACTAACGCATATTTTCCTGCATGATTTAACCATGTAGGGACATACACTCCTCTACTAGCTTATGGCTAGATCTCAACATTCAAGACTAGCTTTACTATTTATGTGAGCCCTTAGTTTGGGACTCTACCATTTTCATTCTATCATGTATCTTAGCATTATTTTGAGACAATGTATTTGTAGCCCTTTCAAGGTGTTTACTTTCTATGTTGCACAATTATAATTCCCGTCTATTTGATGTAGATCAACCATTACCGGTCCTAGCCATTGATGTAGTAGTTGGTATGCTTATCGACAATTGATGTTAGTTATTTTTACCACTATTTAATATTGCTTCATTGCTTAAATGGCCCATAGTCCTTTCTCCTTTATTTTTTCACTGTTATTTCTAATAAATGACTATAAATGCTTAAGATGGCTTGGGTGAGGTGCCTTTAGGTGTCACTCATCGTGTGATAACTAGGACCCTAGGTTAGGTCGTTACAAACTTAGTATCAGAGAACATGGTTTAGAAATTTTCCTCGGATGTCCATGCATATCGTGTAGCATAGAGTCTTATTCAAGATTATGAAGTATGAACTGTCTTGAATGAGAGGTTATAATATAGTTTAGGAAAGTCTTCCCTTCCTTCTTATTCATGTCGTGCCTCAAAGTTGAATAAGGTTTTCTATTAACTAATAGTAGCCTTTTTCTTGTTTCTAGATCATGCCTCTATGAAGATCTCCCCATCAATGAGGAACTCCTAAACAACAAGTTCCTCTATTCTGACAGGATGATGGATTGTCCCGTATGGAGTTTCAAGCCTCTTTTACCCTATTGGCCTAAGTATTGGCCAATCAAGCTAACCTAGATAGCCATACCTCCTTAAGTACCTACCTCGGCTACCAGAGTGCGTGATTTTATGCAGATGAACCCACTAGAATTCCATGTGTCTAAGATAGAAGAGGACTCCATTGACTTATAGAAAAGGATTATCGGGACTCTATTGACTTATAGAAGAGGATTATCGGGTGTTTGTGGTGATAGGAATTATGTTGAAAGAGAATGCCAAGTTGGTGGCTACCAATCAAGGGAGTTTCCAAGATTTGGTATGAGCAATGGGTAGGTAAAAAGGGACAATGAGTGGGTCCTATCTATTGGGAGGAATTTCAAGTGTACTTTCTTGGATTGGTTCTTCCAAATTGAGCTTAGGGAGGTGCAGGTTCAAGAGTTTATGAATGTGAGGGAGTACGCCCTCAAATTCACAAAGTTGTCAAAGTATGCTCCCTTTATGATCCCGGATCCAAGGACTTGATTGAGCAAGTTTATTTCCATCATCTCTAAGTTGATCTCCAAGAAATTCAAGATGGCTATATTGGTCAAGGAGATGGACATTTTCCCGCTTGATGATGTATGTGTAGCAGATTGAAGAGGAGAAGTTATGAGAAAAGGTAACAGAGTCCAAGAAGGCTCAAGTTGATAGTAGGAGTTACTCTCACCAAAGAGGCAGTGGTCACAAACTTCAAGGTGGGAAAAGCAAAGTTGGAAAGGATCTACCAACACTAATCCTCCCTAGAATACAAAGGATAAAGGGATTGCTCCTAATCCCAAAAGTCCAAGTAGCCCTAAGTGCCGAAGACCCCATAAGGGAGAATGTCTAGCCGAGTCCAATGCAAGCTTCACTTGTGGTAAGCCTAGAAGCTATGCCAAGGATTGTAGAAGTGGTGTCACAAGGCCCCAACGCCAGAAGGGTCAAGCCCAAGTCACCTAATGCACCAACCGATTTTTTGCTCTTCATGGTCGTGAAGTAGTTGAAGAAGCTCCGGACGTTGTCATCGGTATGTTAAGAGTTTTTTATTATAATGCATACCACTTTTAGATTCGAGAGTAAACTTATTTCTTGTAACCCTATTCCTCTCTAACAAATTTCATGTATGTCCTAAAGTCCTCCATGAGCCCTATGAGATAAGTAACCCCAAGGGTGAGTCCATCATAGCCCAAAGAGTCTATCGAATGTGTCCCATTTCCATCTTGCATAAAGTGATTTCATGTGACTTGGTTGAGCTTTCCATGGTAGACCTTGACGTGATTCTTTGGATAGATTGGTTGTATGCTTCCTATGCTTCAATTAATTGTAGGACCCTTAGGGTCAAATTCCAATTGCCTAATGAGCAATTCTTGAATGGGATAGTAATAACTCTTCATATAGGGGTCAGTTCATTTCTTTCCTAAAGGCACGCAAAATGATTTCAAAGGGGTGCATCTACCATTTAGTATGAGTCAAAAATGTCATTTCCATAGTTCCTTCTCTTAAGTCGGTCCTTGTTGTAAATGAGTTTCCTAATGTCTTTCTAGATTATTTACAAGGTGTTACTTCTGAAAAGGAAATAGACTTTTGTATAGACCTCTTACCCAATACTCATCCTATCTTAATCCCTCCATATATAATTATTCACAAAGAGTTGAAGAAGCTAAAAAAGCAATTGAGAGATTTGTTGGAGAAGGGTTCCATAAGACCTAGCTGGTCTCCATGGAGTACCCTAGTTTTATTTGAAAGGAAGAAGGATGGGTCGCTCTGTGTATGGATTGACTATCGATAAAATAAGGTCACCATCAAGAATAAGTATCCCCTTCCGAGAATAAATGATTTTTTTGATCAACTACAAGAGGATACTCATTTCTCTAAAGTTGACTTGAAATATGATTATCATCAATTGAGGGTGAGAGAAAGTGGCATCCCTAAGATAGCATTCTAGACTAGGTATGGTCACTTTGTTGGCCTCATAATGCACCAATGATATTTATGGACCTCATGAATAGGGTGTTCAAGCCCTACCTTGACATGTTCGTCGTGGTGTTTATTGATGACATTTTTATCTACTCTTTAGGTGAGCAAGAGCATATGGAACAATTGAGGGTATTATTGCAAACCCTGAGGAAGCAGAAGCCTTATGCAAAGCTTGAAAAATACGAGTTTTTGCTAGATAAGGTTTCCTTCCTTTGGCATGTGATATCTAGTGAGGGCATGAAGGTTGATCCTAAGAAGACTGAAGCGGTTAGAAATTTGCTAAGGCCATTGACTCCTACTGATATAAGGTGTTTCGTTGGTCTAGCCAGTTACTATATAAGGTTTATGCAAGATTTCTCCACTATTTTATCCCAATTTATCAAGTTAACTCAAAAGAAAGCTATGATTGTGTAGATAAATGAACGTGAGAAAGGTTTCCAAACTTTAAAGGAACGATTGACTTCACCTCTAATATTGACCTTACCAGAAGGGGTTGATAGGTTCGTTGTGTATTGTCATTCAACAAGGATTGGGTTAGGTTGTGTGCTAATGCAAAATCGTAAATAATGTCGCCCAAGATACACCTCTTTTTTTAGGCTAAAGGAGTTGTTTGTCATGATATATAACCTAACCAAGGTTAGGGTCGAACCCACAGGGTATATGGTAGACTTAGAAGAATTCAAGGTAATTCAGGTTGATTAACCTACTTATCTCTGATGTTGCCTAAGTTACACCTACGTTTTAGATGATAAAGCAATCGCTGTCAAGAAATAGAACCTAACCAAGATTAGAGTCGAACCCACAGGAAATACGTAGACTCACGAAAATTCACCAATACGCAACTCAAGTAATTAACCAACTTAATTCCTCAAAAGGGGGTAATCAATAATAAAAGTAAACTAACTATCACGAGAGAAAAATCAATATTAGAGAGCAACTAAGGTATTGTGTTCCCCATGATTCCCTAACTCAGTATCCCTAGATAACCTAAATATTGTCGAGTATATAGCATGCAGGATGGTAATTTAAGTTCACCAAGCCCTTTGGCCAATGGTGAGAGGCAAATTTCACTATGCGACTTGGCTCATCCCCATAATGTACATTACTAACCATTACCAATAAGTCCCAGTACAACCTTCCCTTGGCCCAATTTAGTTGATTAGACGAGAACACATCAATCGAATCCTGTTAATTATTTTCTTTTCCTATTCATTACTACCTTGGTCCAGTCAGTAACACTACGCGAGTTCTAATGTTGGTCACCACTATAAAACATGCAAAATGAAGAGAGTTAATTAATACATACATATACACCTTCCAAGAATTGTGAAATATTCTGGTTTACTTTGTTAGTTCTTCATAGTTCCCACTATCCTAGTTGTGGATTTAGCTACTCATGCTATGTGTAGATTAAAAGATTATGAATTGAGAAAAAATAATTGGACACTTACCCAATTGAATTAAGATCAAGCAATCCAAAATCAATGACAGGCTTCAATATCAAATTCAATCACAAGTGTTTTCTCACAATTTTCTCTCTAAGTATTGAGTTCTAACCTACAACTATGAAAACTAGCGTCTCTTCTTCCTATCTTTTGAAAAAAAACCTAAAAGATCTATTTATGAAAATTAATAATAAGTCCTAAACAAATTAGAAAAACTAGTAGGCAAACTCCACGAAAGCACTTTACGACTCGTATTGTCTTCTACAGCTCATAATCGGGGTGTCGTAATAAGCTACTTGAATTTTGGACTTCAATTCCAGGACACCCATTTCCAACTCATAAAGTTGTTTACGATATGTAAAAGGGGTTTTGGTCTAATAACTTTCTTGCAAGTTCACTTCTCTGATCCTCAGGGCACGAAAGTTATTCTATGACTCGTAAACTACTCCACGACTTTGGCCCTGTTTGATTGATTAGATGAGAACATCAATTGAATCCTGTCAGTTAATCTTTTTTCCTATTCATTACTACCTTGATCAGTCAGCAAAACTAGGAGAGTTCTAATGATGGCCACCATTAGAAGGAATCAAACCGAAGAGAATTAATTGATGCATGCATGCACACTTTTCAAGAATTATGAATTATTCAGTTTTACCTTGTTAGTTCTTCATAGTTTCCACAACCCTAGTTGTGGATTTAGCTACTCATAATCAGTGTAGATACAAGACTTATGAATTTGAATAAAATAATTGAGCACTTACACAAGAAAATAAAGCACAAGAAATCTAAACTCTTCACTGAGAATCACAAGATTGAAATTAAAAAAAAAAATTGTGTTATACATGTGTTTCTCTCAAGCTCTCTACTGCTCTCAAATGTTCTTTAACGTTCCCTCTCTATTCTTTATGAAAAATAACCTTAAAAAATATATTTATAGTGTTTAAAATACAAAACTAAAACAGATTAGAAGATCTGGGTCAGCAGACTCTACGTTAGCTTCTATGGGCCTTATAATGTTTTATGGCCCATTATCAGGCTTTCATTGATTGTTTCTTCAAATCTAGGGATAACTTCTATGAAACTCTTCTATGGCTCGTATAAAGTTCTACGAATCGTAGGGTGTTTCATCTAATGACTTTTAAGCAACTCCCCACTAAGTCTACGGCTCGTTACATCTTTCTGCAGCTCTTCTACACGTTTGTAGACTTAACTTTAGAAAATCACCCTTCACTAGAATTATATACGTAACCATATCTATGGACAATAAAATTCTCTATGGCCCATAAAAGGTCTCGTGAAACTTCTGCTTTAGCAAATTATGCACACTTTTCTCGAAATTGTTCTAACCATGTAATCCTACAAAACAAACATAAAAACACATCAAATCTACTAACATTGCATTGAGAACACACAAAATTCTAAGTTTGAAGCATCAAAAGTATTGTATTTTGATAGCATATTGACACCCTTAACTTAGAATTATTGCTTGTCCTTAAGCGATGGACTCAATCTATATAAGTAGCAATGTAATATACAAACCTCAATCTAATGGCATACATCACATCAAACTCAAACACAGATACCCACACCACTTTAAAACACATCATATAGCTATCCAACAAACTAATACAGGTCAATGCATGTGACAGTGCAACTATGATAGGTAAGATACTTATCAACAAGCCTCAATCACTGAATTAGTCTAATGTCAACAATGCAATCCAAATTTCCTCAGAGAAAGAAGTTTCATATCTCTCTCATGATGATATTTTTAGGTATAATCTTGGGACTATGTAAGATCACTCATTCTCACAAAAGATATTCAAATACCGTGCTTAATACCATATGTTTGCCCCTATACTCATGACTGTGACCTTTGACTACTTGGACTAGGATTATTTTAGGACTTCATTGGCTTGTATGTAAGTTGAGGGGGATCAATTTTGATGTTTTGGGAACATAGTTACTAAAAACCCTCTTTGACACTGCATTTTTCTACATTTTTGCCCTACCAACATTGTTATTTTTCACCTTATTCTCCCTTTCTCTTATTTCAAGCTTTTCTGGGTGCCTATATTCATTTTTCAGTGTTTTGTTTTATTTTCACATCATTTTTTTTCTTTTTAACTTATTTCTTAGGAATCAATCATTTTTGTTGCACCCAACACATTTTTTTATCTCCTTTTCCATGTATCACTAGTTCTCCTCCTCATTTTGTATTTACCCTTACACCAGCCACCCTCAACTTAGGCCTTTTTCTGAGTCGAGGCGCACAATAACAAACCTAAGAACCAGGGCCACTTTTCATAGCCACCCTCCACTTAGGATTTTTACCTCAGTCAAAGTACACAATGTTCAAGGAAGGACCAGGGCCAATTTCAAGATTCTACATCTAATAAGGCAAGGTAACTTAGGCATTTACAAAAAAAGGTTCATGTAAGGCTCAAACATTAGAATCAAGAGATATTTCACATATTTTGTTGGTCATTTAGGCTAAGTAGACTATTATGAACAACGGCCTTAGATCCTTTCTAACTAACTAACCTACAGTCTAAGTGACGGTAATAGGGCATGTTCTAAATTGTAACATAATATATGTATTTAACAACGAAAGCTACACTCACATGGCACTGATTACACTATCAGCACAAACTTTTTTATGATGTTTTTCATCTCAAGTTTATTCTCACTTATCAAAACAAGCACTGTCAACAAAGTTAAACATGCATGGTTGCTATCTATACTAACAAACAAGATTTTGGTGGGTATCATTTTTCATACAAAAATACAAAAGCACGAATATGCCATAGATATTAGTACTATTTGCTATCAATACTATCTACACATCCTAAACAAGTCAGTTCACAGAATCCACGGGAAAAAGAACACATGCAAGAAAGCCTGTAGGATTCAAAATTTGGGATAGTTATAAGCCAAGGTTACTCAAATTCTATTGAGGCCTATAATTACCCACAACACATCGAAAAAGAGGTGCATTCTCCTCAATGCACACCAATAATTTAAAGTAAAGCATAGGGCTCAAAAGGAACACACCTGAGTGCCTTGGGTTCCTCTTAAGCAGTATCTGATTTATTTTGCGGTATGACATTGACAACTTAGGTATTATGACTTCACCAAATGTCTATGCTTCCACTGTTTTTATTTCCTTCACATAGCTAAGGTATAATTAGACTCTTTTGCCATTCACTTTAAATGTCCCACCATTTTTTCCAAGTCAATGGCCCGATGGCCGAAGAGATGTGATACCCTAAAGGATCCCAATCTTCTGACTTCAGTTTCCCAAGGGACAACTTTAGCTTGGAGTTGTATAGTAACACTAAGTCTCCTGCTGTAAATTGGCAATTCTCTATGCGATAATCATATTGAAACTTTATCCTTTGTTTGTATAAGGCTAAGCTCTCATACTCCCTCAAACGAAAATTCATCAAGCTCATTGAGTTGACTCAGCCAAGAGTTTGCCACATCATTCCAGTCTATATTCAACTTTTAAGCACCCAGATCGCCTTATGCTCAAGCTCTAGGAGTCTTGAATGCTATCTCATATGCCCTTAATGTGCCATCAAGCTTCCGCGACCAATCTGTCTGGCTTACATTCATAATATTTGATAGAATCTGTTTGATTTCCCTATTGGACATCTCCACTTGCCCACTGGTCTAAGAATGGTAAGGTGTTACCACCCGATGCTTTACCCTATATTGTTCAAGTAGGGCCTTGAATAATCTGTTGCAGAAGTGAGAGCCTTTGTCTCTAATGATTGCCCTAGGTTTTTCAAACCTTGAGAAGATGCTCCTTTTCTAAAACATTGTGACACTTTTGCCTTCACTAGGGAGAGAACTACCTCCATCCATTTTGATACATAATCCATAACAACCAAGATTTATTTGTTTCCATGCGAATTGACAAAGGGACCCATAAAGTCTATTCCCCACACATCAAATAATTCAAGAATCATAATGGGGTTTAGAGAGAGCTTGTGCTTGCGAGAAACAACACCTTCTCTCTGGCATCTATGACATGATTTTATATAATCATGAGCATCTTGGTGGATGGTTGGCCAATAGTAGCCATACTACAAGATCTTATGTGCTGTTCGGACTCCACTATGATGCCCACCTACTAGAGAGGAGTGGCATGCCTCTAGGATGCTTATCATCTCGACCTTCAAGACACAATGAAAAATGATCCCACCTGCACAGACATGAAACATGTACAGATTATCCTAAAAGAATTATCTCTCATCATACATGAACTTTCAGCTTTAGTGGATATTCAAGTATGGCAGCTCAATATCACTAACCAAATAGTTTGCATAGTCTTCACACTATGGTATCAAATCATGGGATGCTTTGAACCATTATCAAACTTTTCCATGGCCCCATCTTTGAATCTGGAGAGATGATCTACAACCTAATTGTTTGTCCCCTTTCTATCGATAACATCAAAGTTCAATTCTTGAAGAAGAAGTACCCATCAAATAAATCTCGGTTTTGCATCATTCTTTCCCATCAAGTACCGCATTGCAGAGGGATCCATGTGTACTATGCCTTTGGTGCCCAACAGATATGACCTGAATTTCTGACCACCCTCATCCTGCATGGTAAAAAAATCGTATCTAACCACCCTCATCTTGCGTGATAGTCTCCTTAGCAGTAGCACTCTGACTGGAGAGGCTAAAACCCCTCACCTACTCTACAACAAGAGCTCATAATATCTCTGCCTTCTTCCAGACTCCTTCAATACAGGCTTGAGTTTCTCCTACTCATTCAGCAACATATTGTCATGACCTACGCCTAGGGGCTAGACGCGACCGATGAATGGGGAACTCGAAAAAATCTAAACAAGCCTCATAGCATATCATTACACATCCTTGGTTGCGAAAGCAATTAAAATGACACTAAGAGATAAGCACAAACAAGGGAATTAGGAGTAAGGGAAAAACATTCATATCATAACATCAAGAAACAAGAGAGTCAAGGCTCATAGTATAAATACATAACATGTCCAACAATACCTACAAAGAAAAAAAGGGGGACACGACAAACAACCGGGCTCACCTCAAAGTCAATACACAAATAAAGGAAAAATAGTCTTAGTACATAGTAAGAGATAATAAGAAGCATCCCCAGAATAGAGAAATCACCAACAAGCTTGAGTAATAATAGCACTAGCCATATGGAGGAGGATGATGATTAAGCGGTGCACCTTCCTACATGGTAACATCATGTAGGCATAGAGTATACGTTAGTATGTTTGAATATTCTAAGTATGTAGGATGCAATGCAACAAGTGATAGTAACATTATCGAAATGCATAAGCATAGGCAATGAGTACATATAGCAATATGGCATGCATGGAAGATGCTTGTAGTAAATCATGCTTATGTGGATCATAAAATAAGTGTAAGGAGTGACCATTCTTAGTGCAAGCTAAGGCCTATCGGCCCCCTGGATAGGCGCATGAGGTACAAACTACTTCATGAGGTTGATGGAGTACAAACCCCCCAACAAGGTTGATGGAGTACAAAACCCCCCAACAAGGTTGATGGGTACCAACCCCTAACAAGGTTACCCAGGCCTACCACCCCCGAGCTAAGAAATCGAGGTACCAACCCCTCAACAAGATTACCCAGTCCTACAATCCCCCGAGCAAGGCTTGGTCATTCCTAACACTGTAGAGATAATATCATATATAAAAAGTCCTTTCTTTCCTTTTCATCATCATTTTATCATAATTTCATCATCGTTTCATCATCATATAGTCATTCAACCCATAAGACATGCATTGCACCTTTAATTGCTCAAGAAATCATAACCAGATATTTTATCAAACACTTAGAGGGTGTGTAGTGCTAGTGTAAAATCAGGCATTTCAATAGTGTTATCATGCTAGAAAATTTAATGTAAAACCATCAATAAATACTTACTAACACCCTAAATCAATATATATCAAAACTCTTCATCAAATCTCACACTAGATCTTAGATTCATAGCCCAAAACATAGTAAAACAGTCACTATTTCATAAACCCCAACATAGTGGGCAGTGATTTTCATAATAAATAAGATCCATGAGTAAATCAACTTTAAATCATGTAATTTTTAAGAAAAGAAAGATTGGGCATCATGGGTGAAAGGAACCCATGAAAGAAACCCACGTACCTTAGCTTTGGAGATGAACTTGATAAAGATCGGAGATGGAGACTTGAAGCTTGAGAGGAAATCCTTAGATCCGGATGATATTTGACACTTGAATATAGGAGTAGAATATTTGGCTAAGTGTTGGAATAAGTATTAGGGAATGTTTAGAATGATATGAGGGTGAAAATGGTTAAGTATAAGTATATTCACATTTGGGAACGCTTAGGCCAAAGACCCAAAAGTCTTGGACCATGCAAAAATTAATTAGGCATAAAATACACAGATTTGAATCGCGACCCTGTCAAGAAAATCAACTTTGTTCATCTGCGCACCCTAGCCGCATCGTGCCAGGGGCGCGTACACCTCACTGGAAATTGCATTCTAGGAAAATTGGAAGTGGCAATTGATTGCTCTTAAATCAGAGTTAGACCCATTTTCCACTCAAATTGACCCCCTTAACAAGAAAATGAAGCCCGATTATTAATATCGCGCACGAATTTTGAGATAGAAGGAAAAAACGATTCCAGGCACTTTCGAGGCACATTTTCGGGCAATTTTTTGGGTCGTTACATTATCTCCCCCTTGGGAACATTCGTCCCCGAATCTCAAAGAGATGTATACGAGAGACATACACATGACAAATTCAGCCCACATAGAGATGCAATAATACACTTAAACACAATTTCAAAAATCTCATCATAAGTGTAAAATCATCATAAACTTGTCAATTCAAACATGAATGTATGCAATGACATAAGGGCTGAAATTAAGACTTGAGATCATGTAAGGGACATTTATCAATACCTTAGGCTTGAGCGGAGTGGAAAAGGTAAGGATATCATTTTTGCATGTCTTCCTCGGCCTCCCAAGTAGCACTTTTAACTTGTTGATTCCTCCAAAGGACCATAACGGAAGCGACCTCTTTGTTTCTCAATCTCTTTACTTGCCTATCCAAAATTTGAACTGGAACCTCTTCATAGGTCAAATTATCTTCAATAGCACGCACAATATCAAGAGGTACAATAGCATTTGGATCACCCACACATTTCCTCAACATAGACAAATGAAACACCAGATGAACCAAATCTATTTCTCTAGGAAATTCCAACTTATAAGCTACTTTGCCAACCATTCTCATTACTCTATAAGGACCCACATATCTCGGTCTCAACTTTCTCTTCTTACCAAAATATACCACACCCTTCATGGGTGACACCGTCAAATAGACCCAATCATCAACTTTGAATTCGAGCTCTATTCTCCTTAACCAGATATGTTCCTAACAAGGCCACTGCACCAACTTCAAACCACCGAACCGGTGATCTACAATGCCTACCATAGAGAGCCTCAAAAGGAGTCATACCGATGCAAGAATGATAGTTATATTTGTAAGCAAACTCAATTAATGGGAGATGATCATCCTAACTACCTTTAAGCTCAAGCACACATTCTCTAAGTATATCCTCAAGGGTTTGGATGGTCCTCTCGACTTGACTATCTGTTTGAGGGTGGAAGGCCATAGAAAGTTTAACTCTAGTGCTAAGACCCCTTTGAAAGGACCTCCAAAAATGTGAAGTAAATTGAGCACCATGATCCGATATGATGGACAAAAGAACCCCATACAACCTTACTAAGTCATGAATGTATAACCTAGCATAATCTTCAGCACTATATGTGTTCTTAAACGAAAAACCTGAGCCAATTTTGTCATCCTATCAACCACAACCCAGATGGAATCAAAACCCTTTCTATTTTTGGGAAACCCAACCACAAAATCTATATTAAGCACCTCCCACTTCCAAGTAGGAATCTCTATGCCTTGGGTTAGGCCACTCTGCTTTTGATGTTCGGCCTTGACTTGTTGACAACTATGACAACTGGAAACGAATTTGGCAATGTCTTTCTTCATGTCTCCCCACCAATACACCTCTCTCAAATCTCTATATATTTTAGTAGAACCGGGGTAAATAGAATAAGACAAATTATGGGCCTCATCAAGAATTTTTCCCTCAATCCATCAACACATGGAACACACAACCTACCTTGGTACCTAAGAGGACCATCTCCCCCCTTGGGAGAAAACCTCCACCTTGCCCTCTTTCACCAAGGCCTTCAATTCTAATAAGGAGGGATCAAGATCTTTCTTTGCCATCACCTTATCAACAATGGAAGACTTAGAACCATCCACAACAATAACATCACAATCACTAACCTAACCCCCAATCTAGCCAACCAATGCACTTTCCTAGCCATCTCATTATCACCACCATTAATATGAGTTAGGCTACCCATAAACACCCTATTCAAAGCATCTGCACAACATAAGCCTTACTGGGATGATAATGCACACTCATATCATAATTCTTAAGAAGTTCTAGCCACCTACTTTGCCTCAGTTGGGATCTTTTTGAGTGAACACATATTGTAGGCTCCTATGATAGGTAAACATATCAACATGCACCCCATACGAATAATGTCGCCAAATCTTTAAAGCAAACACCACGAATCATGAGTAGGATAATTCTTTTCATGCACCTTGACTTACCTAGAAGCATAGGCTATCACCTTACCATTTTGCATTAGAGAACAACCCAAACCAACTCTAGAAGCATCATAATACACAACAAACCCCTTTAGTCCATCCGATAGTGACAAAATAGGAGTGGACACAAGCTTATCTTTCAATGTTTAGAAGCTCCTTTCACATTCATCGATCCACACAATCTTAGCCTTCTTTTGAGTAAATTTTGTCATAGGGGAAGCAATAGAAGAGAACCCATTCACAAATCTCTGATAATAACCTGCTAAGCCAAAGAAACTCCTAATGTCCGACGGGGTCAATGGTATAGGCCAATTTCTAATCACATCTGTCTTCTTAGGATTCACCTTAATGTCATCCCTTGACACCTCATGTCCTAGGAAGGCAACCTCCTTCAACCAAAATTCACAGTGGGACATCAAAAGTGGTAAGTTGATTGTTGGTTTTTATTCCTCACTCTCGTATAGGTTAACTTGGTTCGTTCCATTCTTACGGAAGGATCGCAACCTCCTTCAACCAAAATTCACACTTTTCATATTTAGCATATAGTTTTTACTCCCACAGTCTTTGCAACGTAACTCTCAAATTAGCCCTATGCTCCTCCTCACCACGAGAATAGATCAAAATATCATCAATGAAGACCATAACAAACGAATGTCAAACCCTATTCATAAGGTCTATGAAGATGGCCGATGCATTGGTCAACCCAAAAGGGATCACAACAAACTCATAATTCACATACCTAGTCCGAAAGGCCATCTTGGGAGTATCACATTCCCTCACCTTCACTTGATGATACCTGGACTGAAGATCAATCTTAGAGAAATAGCTAGCCCCTTGTAATTGGTCAAACAAATCATCAATTATCAAAAGAGGGTATCTATTCTTGATGGTGACCCTACTGAGTTGCCGGTAGTTAATACAAATTCTAAGAGACCTATCTTTCTTCTTCACAAACAACACCGGTACACCCTAAGGGCATTAGCTAGGATTAATTAAAACCCTTCTCCATCAAGTTCCTCAATTGTTTCTTCAACACCTTCAACTCCGTCGGGGCCATACGATAAGGGGGGAAAAGAAATGGGTTGAGTATCGAAGATGAGGTCTATACTAAAGTCTATTTTCCTTTGGGGAGGAATGCCGAGAAGGTCATTTGGAAAGACATCAAGAAACTCATTTACAATCAGAACTGACTCTGTAGGACGGACCTTGGACTCCACATCCCTAACCCTCACAAAATGATAAAGACACCCCTTAGAGATCAACTTACGGGCTTTAATGCAAGAAATAAACCAACACTTGAACACCACATCATGACTCTCCCACTCAAGGACGGGCTCATTTGGGAATTGGAATTTGACCCTACGGGTTCTACAATCAATAGAAGCATAGTGTGCATGCAACTAATCCATCTCAAGAATAACATCAAAATCAACCATGTCCAACTCAAGAAGATCACAAGGCAATATTTTATGCAAGATGCAAATAGGGAAACTTCTGTAAACTTTTCTAGCAACAATAGATGCACCAATAGGAGTAGATACCTCACGTGACTTATGCAACAATCTAGGCTCAACATGGAACTTTTTGGCAACAAAAGGGGTAACAAAAGAAAGAGTGGCATTCAGATCACTCAATGCATACACATCAAAGTCAAAGATTTTCAACATACCGATAACAACATCGGGGACATTATCAACCCCTTGCCTTCCATGCAAAGCATAAAACTGATTGTGCCTTGGGGCACCATATTGTCGGCCACCTCTCCCCAAAGGAACCGTATTAGCATCTTGTGGCGAACCTCCTTATCCTTGTTATAATTTCGAGGGAAATCTGTTGCCTTATGCCTCATTTATCCACAACCATAATAAGCTCCAGTATTTCTCAAGCATGGACCACTATGACCCTTACCACACTTCACTCACACATCAATGGGAGCAACACCCCTGACACCTTTGCCCCTCAAAAAATCATTTGCAACCCTTTTATCCAATGCATGAGAAGACCATTGGCCTCGATGCAACCGGCCACTCTTTTGGATCGTACCCTCAAAATGGGCCCTCTTAGCCTCATGACCCCTCGTCTTCCTCAATTTCTCCTCTTCCATTTGTTCTGCATAGGTCATCAAACGTGACAATTCCATATCACTAATCAACATAGCGGACCGGCATTCCCTAGATCCACTGGGACCCAATCTCATCTATTTTTTTTGAAAATGTTGACTTGTATCATAACACTGTCACTAACCAAGTCGGAAACACTCATCACAAATTTGTTTATCCTAGATCTTGAGTCGGCCGCCAAATGTAGAGCATATTTCGAAAGTTGGTTTAGCTTGAAGGCATACTCCCTCACACTCATAGACTCTTGTCTCAAATTCATAAATTCCACCAACTTAGCTTCCCTAAGTTCAACGAGAAAGAATCGATTAAGGAAGGCCATGTTGAACTCCTGCCAAAGCACCACATAGTTGACTCCCTTCTCTTCCTTCTATTGGTTATACCATATTTGTGCTTCCCCTTTGAGTTGGTAGGCCGCCAACTCTGCCTTATCCTCCGACCTCATACCCATGATAGATAAAATCATGTAAACCTCATAAATGAATTCTTGAGGGTCCTCACTCACCTTTGACCCATAGAATTTTGGGGGATTCATTCTCATGAAGTCTCTCACCCGAGAGGCCGATGTAAGAGCATGAGGGGCTTGGGCCCCTTGATTGTATTGATTATCCATAACTTGTGCAAGCAAGGTCAGAGCATCCCTGAGCTCTCCATTGGCCGATTGCTCCTCGAGTGTGCGAGCTCGTCTTCCTTTTGTGTTAGGTATGATCTAGCATAGCAAAGAACAATCGTTAGGGGAGAAAAGCTTACTTCAACTCTATAGCACGATATAGAACATGAAGAAAGGAAACATTTCCTAAAATGTCTCATAGCCTCCTATTCACTGTTGTGGTGCATAACACAACCATGAATAAGACTCTAATCAACGTGATATGTTGGACTCTGAGGATCTAACAACATAGTGCTCTGATACCATATTTGTCATGACCCAAGCCTAGGGCCTAAACGTGACCAACGAATGGGGAACCTGAAGGAACCCCAAACAAGCCTCATAGCATATCATTACACATCCTTAGTCAAGGAAGCAATTAAAATAACACTAAGATATAAGCATAAACAATGGAATTGGGACTAAGGGAAAAACTTTCATGTCATAACATCATGAAACAAGAGAGTCAAGGCTCATAGCATAGATACATAACACGTCCAACAACACCTCTACTATATATAAGAGCAGGGGGCACGGCAAAAATCTGGATCACCCTCATAGTCTTCCGACCCAATCCAAGGGCCTAGACATGACAAGCGAATAGGAAACCCCAAGGAACTCCAAACAAGCCTCATAGAATATCATTACACATCCTTGATCGCGGAAGCAATTAAAATGACAAATAGATAAGCATAAACAAGGGGAATTAGGACTAAGGTAGCGAGAGAGAAAAGGAGACTTAAATATCATAGATAAGTCAAAGCTCAAGCATAATACATAACTTGCCCAACAACACCTCTAAACATAGATACTTAGTGGGGGCCAAGACAAGCAACTGGCTCACCCTTATAATCAAAGTAGCAATAAAGAAGAGAGTATCAATACATAGCATAAGAAATATAGGCTAACATCCCTGGAATGGAGGACTCACCAACTAGCTTGAGAGATAATCGAACTAGCCACGTGGAGGAGGAGGATGGCCAAATGGAGCTTCAGTTCCTACATGGTGACATCATGTAGGCACAAAGTATGTCTTTGTTTGTTTGAATGTACTAAGTATGTAGGATGCAATGCAACAAGAGATAGGCAACATAGTCAAAATGCATAACAATAATCAATAGATAACATAGTAGCAGTATGGCATGTATGAAGGATGCTTGAAGCAAAACATGTTTATATAGAACATATACGTAGATAAGAAGAGACCATCATCATAGACCAAGTAACTAGTACTTAGAATCCAAGGCTTAGAACTCCCTTGGTAATGATTGAGGTACCAACCCCTCAACAAGGTTAATGGACTTAACACCCTTCATCAAAGTGGTCAGGTACCAACCTCTCAACAAGGTTAATGGACTTAACACCCTCCATCAAAGTGGTCAAGATACAAAGCCCTCAACAAGGTTAATGTACAACACCCTCCATCAAAGTGTTCAAGGTACCAACCCCTCAACAAGGTTAATGGACTTAACACCCTCCATCTAAGTGGTCAAGGTACCAACCCCTCAACAAGGTTATGGTCAACATGTGACACTATAGAAGATTATTACGAAATTAAAACATATACAACATACTTTTATCATTGTTAAGTCATACATCTCATATACCAAGCATTAGGCTTTCAACAACTCAAGAATCATAAACCGGACATTTTATCAAACATTTGGCAGGTATGTAGTGTTAGTTAAAACCATGCAATTCAAGAGTGAAAACATGCAAGTAAATCTAATGTAAAACCCATCAATCAATACTTGATAACACCTTCAAACAATATACATAAAACCCTTCATCAAATCTCAAAATAGATCTTAGATCTATAGCTCAACACATGCTAAATCAATCACAATTTCATAAACCCTAACATAGTGTGCAATGAATTTCTTAATAAATAAAATTCATGAGTAAATCAACTTTAAATCATGCAATAAGAAGTTAAAAAAGACTTGGGCGTCATGGGTGAAAGAAACCTAGGAAAGAAACCCATATATGTTAGCTTTTGGAGAATCCTTGAAGAAGATTTGAGATGGTGACTTGAAGCTTGAGTGAAATCCTTAGGATCAGGATGAGTTTTAAGACTTGAATTTAGGAGATGAAATGTGGTTAGGAGAGTATTTGAAAATGTCTTAGAAGATATGAGGGTGAAAGGCTAAGTATAGGTATTTTCATGTATAGGAATACTTAGGCCCAAGAATTAAAAGTCTTAGACCGAGTTAAAAACCTGGGCAGATTTTGTACTGTGGCGTGTCGCGCCAGGAACGCATAAACCTTATCAGAATTCACATTTTTCGAATTCTAAATTTTGATATGGTTACTCTAAAATCAGTGTTAAACCCATTGTCCACTTAATTTAACCCTCTGAATAAGAATATGAAGTCGGATTTTCGAAATAATGAATGGATTTTGAGAATATGGAAATTACTATTCCGGGCACTTCGGAGGCACATTTTTTTGTACTCTTTGGGGTCATTACATAGTCAATACATAGACAAATGAAAAATAGTCTAACTACGTAACAAGAGATCATAAGAAATGTCCCTGGAATGGAGGACTCACCAACAAGCTTGAGTGATAATCGTACTAGCCACGTGGAGGAGGAGAATGATCAAGTGGTGAACCGGTTCCTACATGCTGACATCGTGTAGGAATACAGTATGTGTTAGTATGTTTGAATGTACTAAGTATGTAGGATGCAAAGCAACAAGTGATAGTAACATAATCGTAATGCATAAGCATAGGCAATGAGTGTATAAAGCAATATGGCATGCAAAGAATATGCACGTAGTAAATCATGCTTCTATGGATAATAAAATAGGTGTAAGAAGTGACCATTCTTAGTGCAAGCCAAGGCCTAACACCCCCTTGGATAGGCGCAAGAGGTACAAACTCTTTCATTAGGTTGATGGAGTACAAACCCCCCAATAAGGTTGATGGAGTACAAAACCCCCAACAAGGTTGATGGGTGCCAACCCATCGAGGCACTAACCCCTCAACAAGGTTACCCGAGCCTACAACCCTCGAGCTAGGCTTGGTCATCCCCAACATTGTAGAGATAATAGCATACATAGATACACTCCTTTCATATTCATATGCATACAATCCTTTTCATCATCATTCTATCATTGATTCATTATCATATAGTCATTCAACTGATAAGACATGCATTAGACCTTCAATTCCTCAAGAAATCATAATCGGACATTTTATCAAGCACTTAGAGGATGTGTAGTGCTAGTGTAAAATCATGCATTTCAAGAGTCTTATCATACTAGAAAATTTAATGTAAAACCTTCAATAGATATTTGGTAATACCCTCAAGCAATATACATCAAAACACTTCATCAAATGTCATATTAGATCTTAGATTCATAGCCCAAAACATAGTAAAACTATCACAATTTCATAATACCAATATAGCGTGCAGTGATTTTCATAATAAATAAGACTCATAAGTAAATCAACTTTAAATCATGAAATTCTTAAAAAAAGAAAGCTTGGGCATCATGGGTGAAAGTAAGCCATAAAAGAAACCCACACACCTTAGCTTTGGAGATGAACTTGATTAAGATTGGATATGGAGACTTGACGCTTGAGAGGAAATCCTTAGATTCGGATAAGGTTTGAGACTTAAATTTAGGAGTAGAATATTTGGATAAGTGTTGGAATGAGTATTGGGGAATATTTCGAATGATATGAGGGTGAAAATTGGCTAAGTACAGGTATATTCACATTTGGGAACACTTAGGCCCAAGACCCACAAGTCTTGGACCGCACAAAAATTAACTGGGCAGACAATACACAGGTCCACATCATGGACCTATCACGAAAATCATTTTTGTTCATATGCACGCCCTAGCACCGTCGCGCCAAGGGCGCGCAAACCTCACTACAAATTGCAATGTTGGAAAATTGAAATTGCTAATTGATTTCTCTTAAATCAGGGTTAGACCCATTTTTCACTCAATTTGACCCCCTGAACAAGAATATGAAGTCAGATTTTTGATATCGTGCACGGATTCTGAGATATAAGGAAATTATGATTTTGGGCACTTTCAAGGCATATTTTCAGAAACTTTTTAGGGTCGTTACATGCATGAAATTGTATGGCATCAGTATCATCATTTGGAATGGGATTCTTCTCGTGGGAAAGCTAGATAGGCTTATTAGGAGAAAAAAGATCTACAACTGGCACCAGGAGTGTGGTCTCTGGCAATGTCACTAGTGTTGCAAGTGCTGCTATCATGTCGGCTCAAAGTCACGGGATCTCCATCTGATGGGCCGTAAAGTCTGATGGCCAGGTCGTGCTTAGGCTCTATTGTACCCTCGCCTTGAAGGCATCGGTGTGCGCATCCATGATAGAGAGATGATCCAAAGTAGTGGTGATTGTGAATGCATGCATATAACCTTCCGAATTGTAATCCCTTCGCCAACCCATAGCCTAATCTGATGAAGAAGGAGAGTCAATTGTGAATCAACATGAGATAACATCGGTGCCATGGTATGTATAGATATGGAAGACATGTAAAATATGGCCGCGGGAGTAGCCGTGATGACGTGGCCTGTGGTGCTGGATAAAAGTAGTAAGCCCCCTCTCCTCATCTGCCTCGGGTTGCAGGGACTTATCCTCAATAACAACAACAGTTATGGTGGTCTATGGAACCTCAGGCAATGGCGATGTAATGACCCAGATATTTGTATGACTTTATCAGAACTCAAGGGAGTAAAAAATTGAAATTTTCAAAATTTAAAATTTGTTTAAAAATAATTTAATGTGAAATTTTTTTCAAAAATAAAACTTTAATCTTATTTTATTTTGAAAAAATAATAAATTTTTAATGGAGAGGGGGATCGTGGTAGGGATGGGGTAAAATAATTAATTTGAAATTTAATAAGAGTTTTGAAAAATATTTTCCTTAATTTTTGGAAGGAAGTCATTTTCTTTAAATTTGAGAAAAATGAGTTGATTTGCAAAATATTTTTCAAAATATTTAAATAAACCAAACATGAAAAAAATTATTGAGTCTTATATATAGGGTGTGTTTGGTATGAAGAAAAATGTTTTTCTGGAAAATGAGTTGATTTCTAACTCATTTTTTCATGTTTGATTGATGAGTGAAAAATATCTTCTATTATTTGATTAGTGAATGAAAATATTTCGTAGTAAACAAACTTTTACTTTTAGCTAGTGGGTGTGGGTGAATTAGAGTGAAAACTGAAATTTTTAAAATTTGAATTTTTTTTTTTTGTATGGGGCTGGCGGAAGGGGTGGTAGGTGAGGGGGATGAGGGCGTGAGATGGAGTAAAAAATTAATTTTCAAAAAAAAAAATTAATATTATTTTATTTATCATGATAGGAATGGGATAAAAAAAATCAATTTAAAATTTGATAAGTGTTTTGGAAAATATTTTACTTAATTTTCAGAAGGAAATCATTTTTTTAAAATTTGATTAAAATAAATTGATTTAAAAAATATTTTTCAGAATACTTATGCTAACTAAACATAAAAAAATTGGAAAATATTTTTCCTCCAAACCAAACAGACCCATAAATGTATAATATTTATTCTATTTGATTTCCTTAAATTTGATTAAAATAAATTAATTTAAAAATATTTTTTAAAATACTTAAGCTAACTAAACATAAAAGAATTGGAAAATATTTTTCCTCCAGACCAAACACACCCACAAATGTATAATATTTATTCTATTCTACTTTCTACTGTCAGAAAGAGTGAGTAAATTTGTGATCTTAATATGTCCGCTTGGTATTCTTTATTTTTATTTTTAGAAGATGAAATTTTGTGTTTCTATGATTAGTTATTATTATATTTTATTTCTTCTTTTTTATAACACATGTACATAATATTAGTAGACCAAAAAATATTTCTGTTCAATTATTAATTACTCCAATAATTTTATCCAATTATTTATCCATTTTCTTATATGCTTCTTAAAAATTATAAATAAGAAAAGTATTGTTAGTAATTTATCCATACACTTGTTTTTTGGTAACTAACATGTATTATTTATCAAGTAAAATAGTTATGTACAAATTCTGAGCATTAAGCCTCACAACAACAATATAGGCTATCATTATATTGTTTATAGGTCTGTATGGATAGTAACTAACTTCATGGCTGTGTTGCTCTTCATGGATAATATGCGGCATCATAATGTCCTCTTGTTTTCGGGCTTGCACGAACAATCTTGGGTTTCTCTCTCGCCAAATGTGGTATACTGCTCCAGCTAGACACATCCTATATATATGTTTTCTCAGTTGCATATGTACACGCCCAATGTTTCTCTTCCTACTTTGGTAATAAGAAATTCTAGGAATAGAAAATAAAAGTGCCTGCATATGAGTAGAATTTTGTAGTCCTGTAGCATCTTCTCAAGGTAAGCTTGTTGGAGCTCCCCTAGATACTTCACTTTTCACAAAACCTAGTGTGCTAAGTATAGCCTCCTGTTCCATGTGATGTACCCCACCAAAGTATATTGAGCTTTTATTAAAGTTTGTCTGCAATCCGGAAGTTTAACACATCCTGCACATCTGCAAAACTCAATTGAATATGGGTGAAAATTAAAATCTGGAAGCCGTTTCAGAATTCTTGTAAAGTAAATCTTCTTTTTTGTTGAGTAGAGCTACCATTCACCAAAATATGGTAAGAAACATCTCAGGAAAATTCAGTAAACCCAGGCTTCTTTTGTATCAATAAGATATGCCTTTTCTATCACACTGCTTAACTAATTCATATTATCCACAATTTTCCTTCTCGGGACAAAGGCAGGTTGATTACCTTTCTTAATCTATTAGTCACAACTTTACAAATAATCTTATATAAAGTAGTGCAGCAAGCAATCTGTTTGAAGTCTCTTGCTCTCTGACTCTTGGGGATTATTATATACACTTGTTAATAACTTTTTTAAGAGTTGACTTAATTTATGTACATATATTCTCTCATATATCTTAGGTATACATGAATAATCTATTTTTTATCTACCTTCAATTGTCGTATAAATTATATGAAAATTAACTTGTTTCTATCCATCTACTAAATGATTCGTCAGTGCTCAAATAATATAAATACATTATTTAAAAATTTGATTAGAAGATAACAGATATTTATAAATAGTTAAGGATATTAAGTTATAATAAGTTCATATTTTTGTAAACTATCTGTTATTATATTTGAATAAGCTACTATTTTGTTTTTACAAATCAAACTTATGCTTAGTGGGATATAATTTCTTAGCAAATTACTCCAAATTTATGCTTTTATATAGATTGAGCGTAAATTCATAGACTATTTTTTTATAAATATGTATTTATTATACATCAAATAAATTGGATATTAGCTTGTTCGATGAATGTATTAGTGCTTATTTAAAATTATGTATTTGAATATCCAATGTGAAATTGGTATCGGATATATTAAAAATCGATTAATACCGAATATGCTAGATAAAATTGATACGGATTATATGAATGAAGTTGATACTAGATACAAATAAATAAGATACATAAAATGTGAAATAGAGATATATTGTAAAAGTACAAATATAAAGAGTCCCTAGTAACACAAAACCACAAATAAAATGACTCAGAGATACAATTACTTAGTAATTTTTATGTAATAATGAAGTATTCATAGAAAATATTAGATTATTTATTTATTTATTTATTGCTATGTTTTTAGTTCGTGGATATGCAGGATTATAGGAGTAATTTTCTCACTGTTCGATGTATTACAAAAGATCTTAATCAATCAAAATAGACCATATGTAATAAGCGTGTATCTAAAATACATCAATCACCTAGATCATATGCAAGTATTCAGAATTGATCTCTAATAAATTTTTATGATTAGTAGAACTATTATTTCATTAAGTAATAAGCACGTATAGCACGCTTTACCAAATTTGGAAAAATAACATTTACAAGCCGCCTCCCTCTTACTCATACTCCATGTTTTTAGTTATTTTTACACATTTAATGTCATGAAAGTACGTAAACACTTTGATGGTATGAAGTAGGAAGATGCAGTGTTTCAGTGAAACTGTTTGACTATCAAAATATATATATATACTCTCCTGGTATTAAAGAGGAAGAAACTATTTGATATCAATATCATCAGAGTTTGAAGTTTAATAAATAATATTATGACTTTTTTAAATAAGATTGCGAACTTTGATAACTTTCTCTTAATTATTTCTTAAAAGAAGAGTTCAAGCCTATATGATACTAATAGAGTATCAATATATTAATGGAGTATTATAAAGGAATAAGTTCAATCTTATATTATACCGCTATGGTTTCATATACAGACAGAGTATCCCAGAATAGTAATGTTGACGTAATGCGTGAAATAAAAAACAAGAGAAAAGTGAGGCAAGTGAAAAGGCCATGTTGGGCTATCCAAGGTGAGAATTGGGCCAAATTAGGACATTGGGCTAGTCAGTCGGACCTCTAGTTAGCCCATAATAGAACATCAATGGCGACTATATACCCATATTTCTAGGGTTTCTGGTTCTCCACAAGCAGAAGCGCCGAGAGAGACGAAGAAGAAGAAACACAAAAAATGAAGACTATACTCTCGTCGGAGACAATGGATATCCCTGAAGGGATCAACATCAAGGTTAAAGCAAAGCAAATAGAAGTTGAAGGACCAAGAGGAAAGCTGACCCGCAATTTCAAGCACTTAAATCTTGATTTTCAGCTCATAAAGGATGAAGAAACTGGTAAGAAGAAGCTCAAAGTTGATGCTTGGTTTGGATCTCGGAAGACTACTGCTGCTATTCGTACTGCACTAAGTCACGTTGAGAATCTCATCACTGGTGTTACTAAAGGATATCGTTACAAAATGCGTTTTGTGTATGCACATTTTCCGATCAATGCTTCTATTAGTGGCGGGAACAAGTCTATTGAGATAAGGAACTTTCTCGGCGAGAAAAAGGTACCCTTTCTAATTGTTTCTTCAATTTTTCGTGTTATGTGTATAATCCATGATTCGATGTGGTTTTATTTGCTATTGCTTTGTATGTTGTATCGTTTCTGTGGTGCATTTTCAGCTTAGTTGAGGAATCTGTATGTTAAATCATCAACTGCATTGTTTTGCAATTGAGACAGAGGTATGAGAAGTTAGTCTCCTGATTTAGGAATGAAACTTGTTTGTTTGTGGATGAAATTTTGCATTATTTGCTGCCTGGAGGAGGTTTTTAGCAAATAGAGTGGCAGATACCGAAATATTTGATGATTCGGGAGTCTTTGTTAGCAACATTTGACGATTCCACCTCCTTATTTAGGAATGAACTCCTGCTTGTTGCTGCTTACTACACGTAGGCTCCATACCATTTTTAAGAAAAGAAGATGAAGGTTCTCGGAAAGGATCAATTTTCGTTGTTATGTGGGTAAAGATTGTTGATTTATCGGCATTGAACAATGTGCTTCCAAGCCTTCCATTTGGTTGAAATTTATGTCTTAATGGTCAAATAGGGATGTGTATTTTAGATAATATTGTAACTGACTAGTCCAGTAGTTTCTTCTGCTAACTGTTTAATATTGTAGTGTTAGGTTGTTGGAATTAAATTGCTTCCTCGAGCCTTAATTTTTTTCACCATAAAATGCAGATCACTGTGCAGTAGGCTTTAGCATTTCTTGTTTGAATGTTGTTATGATACTTTAAAAATGTCACAAATTGCCTTGATGGATGGAAAGCCACGTTTGTGATAAAGTTGATAGCTTCTTCTCAGACGTAACTGCAGGGTAGTAAGAACTTTCTTTGCCATCACTGTATCAGGTGAGGAAAGTTGATATGCTTGATGGGGTTACAGTCGTACGATCTGAGAAAGTTAAGGATGAATTGATATTGGACGGAAATGACATTGAACTCGTCTCTCGGTCTGCTGCCCTCATAAACCAAGTAAAACGCCCATTTATTTTCCCCTCTACACTTTATTCTGCACTTGTAGGCCCTGCATCACTAAACTCCTCTCTTTTTTTTATTGACAGAAATGCCATGTGAAAAACAAAGATATCCGTAAGTTTCTGGATGGTATCTATGTCAGTGAGAAGGGAAGAATAACTGAAGAAGAGTAAGTGTTAGGAAACTGGTTCTGGGAGCATATGCCGATTTCATATGAAAACATTTGAAGTTCAAATCAACAATTTTGGTTCTAGGGATTTCTTGATGACTTGTTTGTTAAGGATAACTTTTTTGTTCTGTGTATGGTATGGTTTATTAAGAGATGGATGCTTTTTTGGACTGTTTATTTATCTTCAGATCAATTTTTATCTTTTCTTAAGACATGCTGCTTGTTGCCCCATGCATTTTGAGATTCTCCAACCTCAAAAGGGAAAAATAGTATTATGGTGAGACACCATAACAATGTTATCATTCTTAAAAAGTTGATGTTAAAGTTGCTCCATTCCTGTGTCCATGTTGACAACAATATCATTTAAAAAATGTATAATACTTATAAATGTCTTTTAATTTGCCTTCAGATGGTATTTATGCCATCTAACTCTAGATATGCACTTGTTTAAAATGGAAGTATTTGATACATATGTCGTATGTGGCATATTACATGTAGAGCATTACGTAGGACAAATGTATTTATTCATAGTTAAAACATTATATTTAAAAGGGTTAAACCTTTGCCTTTTGATTTACCAACTTGATTGTGAAGGATTCTCTACGGCTGTTTTGCACTAGAAGGGGAAAATGGCTTCTCGCTTTGGGTGTGTTTGGTACGGAGCAAAATATTTTTTAGAAAATGTTTTTCATTTTTTCATGTTTAGTTGGATTAAATGTTTTGGAAAATATTTTTAAAATTAATTTATTTTTTTCAAATTTAAGGAAAATGACTTCTTTCCAAAAGTTAAAAAGAAAAATATTTTTCAAAACTCTTACTAATTTCAAATTAATTTTTTTATTCATCCATATTATAATCTTTTCTTCGAATTTTTTTAAAATAAAATAATATTAAAAATTTATTTTTGAAAAAAATTCACATTTTAAAATTTTTATTTTTCACCTATTCTATTCCGACTCACCCAATTCCCCCTTCCTCTCCCCCTCAAAAAATTAAAAATTTATTTTTGCAAAAATTCAAATTTAATTTTTTTTAAAAAATGTTTACCCCACCCAGCCTCCTCCCCCCGCCCCGCTCCCACCCCTACCCCCACCCAACTGCCATACCAAAAAATTAATTTTTTTTAAAAAAAAATTTAATTTTGAA